>PVIC010039001.1:0-17267 GCA_004025085.1 Thryonomys swinderianus
AGGAATAAATATGATACAGAAAGAAAATAAAAGAGCATGTATAAGGGGGGAGGAGGGGGGAGTGGGTAGGGATATGGGTAAAAATGAGAATTAACTTGTGGCATATACTGGTACAAATTTCCCAATGTTATATGTGATTTTGAGATGTATATAAATTGTACCAATAAAGAATTCAATTAAAAAAAAGAAAAAAAAAGAATGGCTGTCATATATAATTCAAAGAACAATAAATAGTAGGTTATAGGGAAAATAACCTTTTTACATTGTATGTAGAAAAGTAAACTAATATAACCATTATAGAAATCAACATGGAGATTTCTGAAAATATAAAAATAGAAATTTCATTTGACTCATTCTATATCTCTTGTAGATACTTCCCAAGAAATTAAGGATATCATATTACCATCCATACTCATAATACAATATGCACACCCATGTTTATAACAGCACAACTTATAGCAGCTAAGTCTTTGAAGTAAACTATATGCCCATCAGCAGATGAATGGTCAAAGACCATATTTTATATATACAGAGTGGTGTATTACTCAGTCATAAAGAAGTATAGATTTGAATCTTTATAGGAAAAGGGATGTCTCTTGGGTCCATAACCCTAAGTGCAATAAACCAGATTGAGAAAGTTAAATACCACATGGCTTATATTATATGAGAAACTCCAAGTACAAATACTTTAAGGAGCAAAATAAAAGAAACATGATGGGAAACAGAGAAGCTTTGTGGAGGTATGATCGGGATCTAGAATTGAGGGTATGGAGAGAGGAAAGGGAGAAGGGAGGTAAAAAGGATCAAGATGTGAATGTGTTATGTACCAACACCTGACGTGAGTATATTCATGATGCATCACAGACATATAAACTGATAAAATATAAAAAAGAAGTCACCGCAGCATGATCATTCCTCAGTCCCCTCACAAGACACACACTGATAGTCCCTGGACGTCCCTTTCTGCTTGGCAGGGGCGGTGGACATTCATCAGAGGTGCCTCGGTCTGCTGCCCGGCACAGTTCCTTCCGCTAACCCATCCGTTTGGTCCTTTTCATCTCGTCTTTGCCTCCTGTGTGGGCTTCTTTCGTCGGCCTGTCCTTTAACATCAGTATTTCTCAGGCTTCCTATCTTTCAGTCAGCTGTGACTTCTGACATCCTGTGGGTGACCTCCCTCGTTTGGCATGCTCTGAGTGTCCGTTGTTTGTTGCAGCTGCCACATACCCTAGCCTCGATCTCTGTGCTCTAGATTAATATGTCCAATTTTCTGGGAATCACCCTTCGATATTATAGTCCTAGTACTTTCAAAACTTGAGTGTGTGGTCTTCCTTCTACATTGCTCTTTAATTTCTATTTAATCACCTTCCCCTTCCACAGTTTCATAACTACCTAGCAATAAGTTCTGATAATTTTAATGAGTATTTTTTGCCATTTTCTGGCCCTCTTTTCTTTAATCCTCACTACCTTATTTCTGCCAGGACCATCCCCAAACTTTACTAGTCTGTCTGTCTTTATTTTTCTACCTGCAAGTCAGTTTTCCACAGAACCATCAGCAAGAACGTTTAAGATATCAGTAACACTAGGTCAGGCAGCTGCAGAATGTGGTTGTAATTTCCCTTTGCCTATAGACTGCATTTCAAATACATGTGACAGTTACACAAGTCACCTATAACATTCCTCACCTACTTGACCAGCTGTACCTCTTATCATTCGCTGCTTTGATCTGTGGCTCAACAACATTGAACTAACTGTAGTTCTCTGGATGTTGAGGACTTTATCTGAGCAATGGGAAAGGGAAACAATACATCATGTATCCATGTACCCATTCATCCAAACAGAGATAAAAAGAATGTAGGGTAATATATTATGTTAAAAGTACTTATCTGTGGTGGTGGATTGTGGGTAATTTTTATTATCTTCTTTATGTATTCTTTTTATTCCCATAATGAAAATAAACGACATGGTTTTACTGGTCAGAATTTTCCAAAAGCAGAAACAATGTGTTACTGGACAACACCCCACCCTGTACCTTTCCCCTTTACTCTTTTACATTAGAAAGACTTGGTTTACATAATCAGAGCCTGAGATATTCAGAACCAGAAATACAAGTTGTGTCTGAAGGTAGAAAAAGATAGATGCCTCAGCTTAAAAACAATCAGACAGAGCGAGTTATCTCTTTCTCTGTTCAGCATTACAATATGCCTTCACAGAAAAATATTTAAGTGCATATGCAGGCACCTTACTTCCCAATCAATTTGTCAACTTAACACCTGAAATTATCATTATGGTGCTTATATTCTTTCAATTTTCTGGTGAGGGGCACTGAGGATTGAACTCATGACTGTCCTTGCAAGGGAAGTGCCAGAACCACTGAACTAAATACTCAGCTCTATATTATTCTTATTTAGAAAATTTGATTTACATATTCCAGTCTTTCAATGTGGGGTTCATGTATATTTATAATTGTTATATTCTCTTGGTGTTCTAATTTCTTAATGATCATATAGCAAACTGCTTAGTCTCTTTTGACAGATTTTGACTGAGTTTATTTTGTGTAACATAAACACTCCATTCTTTTGCTTTTTTGTTGTTAGTTGCATTAATTATGTTTTCAATTCTTTGAATTTTAGATTATATTTGTCCTTCATGCTAACCTAATATTATATAGCTAGTATATTTTTGGAGCTTGTCTTTTAATCCATTCAGACACACTGTATCTTCTGATTGGAGGAGTAATATGAATACATTTTAAATAAATGTTAAAGCATAAGATCCTAAATACCTTTCTTTACTTTATTGCCTAGTATCTAATTCATATTTCTTTTTTCTCATTGAATAGTATTATCAGTTTTGTAGTTTAACTTATGTACTGTAATGTTTTTATTACTTTCACTTTGTCTTTTCTACTAAAGTTATTTTCTTTATGATTCTATGAGGCTTACAAATATATATATATATAATTCTACTGTAAGCTAATAATTTAGATAGGAGAAAAGCTATTTTAACTTTTATTTTCCTCTCACCCTCACACTTCTTATACTATTGAAGCTATGCTTTTAATAATTTTATGAATCCATTAATAAGTTTTCTCAGTTTTATTTTTAAATCATTTTGTCCTTTTATTATGAAATCTGAAGTTGTATTTTTTGAACACACTTTTTTGAACAAATTTTGAAATCTTCCAATTAAACCGTTCCGGTTATTGTCACACAGAATCCGTTTGCTCTTGACTTCCCAGTTCTGAAACACCCGTAGCTTTTTATTATCTGCAGTGAGTGTTACATTTAAAAATAAACCCAGTGGGACATTTCTGTACTATTTCCCGCTGTGGACCGTGCAGACCGAAGGAGGTAGGGCTGGCTGTCCAGGGCTGTGGGCCCTTGCTGCGCCGTTGTTCCGAGCGCCGTGACATCACTAGGAGGAACCAGAGGCCCCCATCCCCCCACCCCTTTCCTCTGAATCTGATATTTCCCATTTAAATTTGAAGAAATATTTATGGAAAATGAAGGCCTATATTTTACTTAATAGTTTGAGGTTACTGTTTCATGGTTCTGAGCTCTCATAAAGTAGTCGTACGTAGACTTTTAAACATATTCCAGGACAATATAAAGGTATCTCAGCGTTCGCTTCTCCCCCTAGCATATAGATAGACAAATATATAGCTATTTTTCAATACTACATAGCAGTATTTGAAGAGACTCACTTTTGTCTCTGAATATTTTCTACAGTTTAAAGAAACCAGGTGAACACTGATTTATTACAGTTTTCTACAAATTCTATAGTATTATAAAAAGAGTAAGAAAGTAAAAACGAAAATAATATAAAGAAAGGAAAATCAGTTGGAGAGAAAAAATGGGAACATGAAATGTGTAGCAGTAATCTCTAAAATCTAGTTCTGAAGTTACATTAATTTTAACATGTACAGGTGATTAGAAATATCAGATATTTTGAATTAACCAGGAAAATTAAATGAGTAAGACTCAATTTTCTTCCTTTACTTTTGTTCCCAGAGAATGCCCATATCTGTAGAGTTTCTAATTAGAATAAAAAGAGAAAGCAAAAAGAAAATCATTCACATTAATACATTTTTATCTAAGTATTCTAATGGTAATTTATATAATTAAGTTTAAAAAGAAAAGAGTCTGATAGGGAGATCATGAAATCATTCAAGCATTTTACTTTTCATATTTAAGTGTGGTTTCTTTTTAAAATTAATCGCTTAGGGAGGGTAGATATAAGGAAAGTATAATGGGTCAAACCTCTTCACGACAAATTCAGGGCTGCTGCATAGCTTTGAGCGCTTGGAACCCTGTCAAAAAAATATATTGTTATGAATCATATTGCCACAAAAACTGGCATTAAGAAGTAAGCTCTTTAAAATGATTTTCAGGTAAAATCAACTTATTTAAATCCATGACTAGGAAAAGAGATATCCTGAACCTACTATAATTCTTCAAGTGTTTTCATTAATTCAATATATTTTCAAATTTGCTATTTATTAATCACCTATTCTATGTTTTGTTTAGTTTTGACATGATTTTTAGATGGGTTTTTTTACTTCCTATCTGAAATATCTGAAGTGGGTGTACTAATTGGTAAGAAAAGGAAACGTGATTATTGGGTAAAGCCCTCAAGAACTCCTTCCCTACAACTCACCTGCTATCCAGTGAAGACAGTGCACAATCAAACACTTCAACTGTAGAAAGTGCCTTACCTACACAGATCAGAGAGTTAGGCCATGTAAAAGTTTTTGTGCAAAGAAATTCTCTAATCAAATCAAGCAAGCATAGTTTCCCTATGATTTATCTGTTAAGACATGAGATATTTTTATCTTATAGGATTATTCTTTTTAATAGGACTTTGCAGGAGACTTTTAGTTTGAACGCAAGAAGCAAGGTAGACACTGCCAGCCATGTGGAGCCAATAAGAGCACTTTTATGCTCTTACTGGTTTAAGGGATAGTTCTTTGCAGGATTCATGCACATGGTCTCAGCAACACCAGGAAGAGATGCTGGGAAGGCCAAGCGAGGAGTTTTTGATTAGGGACAGGAGCAGAAGGTAATTTGATGTTTCTTAAATTCTGTTTTACACCAGTACTTCTCAAGTTTATTGTGCGTGTACACCACCGGGGCATCTTGTTACCTGGCTGTTTTTGCGTTAGTGACTTGGGAGGGGACCTGGCACTCTGCACTGCTGGCATGTTCCCTGGTGCACTGCGGGTGCTTTCAGGAGCGCAGTGTCTCCCAGGGCTGAGGATGGAAGTGCCGGAGATTAAGACTCTGTCAACTGTTCAATCACAGTAACTTGTTATCTACTGATCGTGTATTAATACTGCACACAGGAACTTATTTGAAACTTGAAAAAAATTTTTATTGCTACATTCTCTTCTTAGCTGTTATTTTCAATGCACGGAAGGAAGAAATTCTGCCGGGTTTCCAACTTGTCTCTGTCCTCAATATGAGTGAAATCATAGGAAAATATCTAAGGTAACTGCCCACACAATAATTTATAAATCATATCTAAAGTAAAACTCCTAGTAAGTGGTGGCAGGTTTTAGGACCAGATCTTCCAGGTCACCATATGTTTATGCAGGTGCTTCTAAAGTTCAGGAAAGGGATATGGCACCATTGATGAGCAGCGGCGGAATCACTGACTTTGCTAGTCGATTTCATTGCAAAATTGCAAGTAGTGGTACATACCGGAAGAAAGAGCGGTAGGAGGAAAGAACCCATTCCTTCCAATTTATAGGTTATTCTTAGGTATCTCAAAACTGCAGAACAACAAATTGTGGGATTTACAACTGGAAGGAATCTGAAATATTTTTCTAATTTGAATATATTATCATAGTCACAGAAGTTAAGTAACTAGTTAAGTCCACATAGTTAATGGCAAAATTAGGACTAGGCTTCGGGTCTCCCGATTCTCCTATACATCCTTTTAATCCTATTCAGATCTTCTATATGTACTGGTCAGGTAGCCACAGCGGTGTGCTGAGCGCTTCCTACGCTTTTTGCTTCCTGCCTAACTCTCTTGCCAGCCTCTGAATCATAAAGTTGATAATAAAGAAGCCAGATATACACACTGAGGAAGTGAATGTCCATCAATTGGTATGAGGCGAGTTTATCTTCATCATCATGCAGATTTCAGACTCTTTGATCTTCACAGCAATTCTAGCGTAAGGACCTCACGGAAACCTCGAATGAAAAAGCAGATAATTTGAAGCCAAGGTAAATATAAAATGACACTGATGTAGTTATATACAATGTTAAAAGAATGAAATTCAGTAGTAATTTTTTTATTGTTCATATGTTCACTATTTGGAAGAGTAACTAGTATTCAGAAAGATATTAGTAGACAGTGTACATTGCTACAAATGCTTTTTATATACTGAGTATTTTTCTTTTCCAGATTTAATGAATGTATTTGACATAATCATATATATGTAAGGTATATGGCATTATGTGAGATAACCAGAGACAGATTGAAACAGTTAAATGAACACTGTTTTTGAAAATTTCTTTATGTTTTGGTACATATTATTAAAAAAACCCTTTTATTTGAACACTTCTGCAGTACCTAAGAATTACATTCATTGGGCCAGAGGATTAGCTCAGTGGTTCTGGCGCCTGTCTCACAAGCGCAAGGTCCTGGGTTCAATCCCCGGTAACCACATACAATGCTGGGCATGGAGACTCATGCCCACCAGCAATCAATACCACATACCACAGTGCCTGGCGTGGTGGCTCACATCTGTAATCCCAGCACTCGGGAGGCAGAGGCAGGAGGATTGCTGCATTCGAGGCTTGCCGGGACTACATAGTGAACTCAGAGCCAGCATGAACTACAAAGCGAGACCCTGTCTCAAAAAAAAAAATCTCTTCTCCATATTTAGATGTTTAATTTTCTAAGGGCAATATTATCATATAGATTATTTTATTAAATTTCTTTTTGAGTGTCAATACCCCAAAAATATATAGAGAAAGATAAAGTGAATACCACACAGCTTAACACTGTGATTCCAATTCATTAATTGCATGGAACTCCTGACACTGTATCATAAGCCTGTATATTTTGAAGTTTATGTAAATAATGCTGGACCAACATGTTATTTGATGATTTGACCTTTTCCTTCAATATTTATGTTCATGGATCTCTTCCAATCCGTTGGGCATGGCTGCAGTTTATTCTTTCTCTCTGACACTTTTATTTAATCATTTGAAAGCAGTACAATTTGTTCATTCCTCTGTTTGTGGAGATTTACAGGGTATCTTTTCCCTAATTTTTTTTCTTTGCACTGTTTGCACCAATAATGTCTGGAGAGAAAAAGGGATTTTCATTCTGAATTATAAATCATCACTTCCCTGTCTCCTTGTATGGAAACAAGTTCATGTCATATAGCTAACTTTGTTTCTCAGCTGCATATATACATCAATGAATTGCGGTAAGACCAAAATCAGCTAGTTTCCCTACACTTTCCAACGCTCAGATTTCAAGCTCAGATCACAGAGAGGAAGAGTGATGGCCCAACTGGAAGCAAAATTTTCATTCTCAGGACCTGAGAAAGGTCACTGCTGCTGAATATCCTTTCTGAGTATAATATCGTGCGGTGTTCAGCATCACCTTCGGAACAGGAATTCACTCACATGTTATTTATAAATAAAATCACAACTTTCACAGCTCATATTCCATAAGGAAACTTACTAAGACTGCTTCAAATACAGCTATGAACTCATGGCTAATATTACCCAGTGCTGGAGAAAAGAAGTTGCCCGGGGAGGCCGAAGGACCAGAGGGGTCTGCTGTTGCTCCCTTGCGCAGTATCTGGCTTGGGCAGCACAGCTTGGTTCATCTACTGAGTGAGCCATCTACTTGGCTTGGCATGTTAGAGCTTCCCAATACTGAGCATACATCTTCTAGAAAATATAAAAGCTCTAGGGAGAGGAGATATCACTTCATCAGTGACTTGTTTACTCCTCTTCATGTATTTCTAAGTTATACTGCAAATCAATAGGCACAAGTAGAAATTCAGATGCCTATGTGATTTCTGTTGTTTTGCATTTATCTCAGCAGACAAAAGGTTGGTATTACATCACAAGAGAGGTGGGATGATAGGTGTGAGGACAAGTCATCCCTTAACAAGGAAGATTAATGTGCTGCTCAAAATGTAACTATCATGTACTGCTTACTCAAAAGAAGTATGAAAAGTGAACAAATGGAGCTGTCAGACAAAGTGCTGATGACATACAAAATATTGAAATAAACAGCTGATGATGCACGAGGTACTGCAAGACACGTTTGATGCCTAGTTCTGCTCCACTGCCCATTTATTTCCAAGTTGTATCCTCTTGCGAGTGCAGTTAGTTCTTTTCAGGAACCTCCCAGATCATGTCTTCAGAGTGACAGTCAGAGAGTTGGACCATTTTCCAGTGATTAGAAGGTAATAGAGATATTGTTGAAAGAATCTGAAAAAAGATAAGTCAAGTCAATTATATGTGTTTAAAAGAAATCACTCTTAACTGGAAATGAATTATACCTGTAATCATGGAAATGAAAGGCTAGCTGCTCATAAGTCTGCTGCCTTTTTCTATGCACATGGTATGGATATATTTTGCAGAACTCTTTGCAGTTTACTTATGATCATGTGCCTGCTTCACAGATACTATCCATAACAGTAACAAAAGTCACTTCCAGGCTTAGTGCCTAAGACTTCCCGGGAGGTCTTCATTTGCTTGCTCTGTGTCTCTGGAAGTGAAAGACTCAAGGGGTTTAAACCATATAACAAGAGAAATCAGATTTCTAAGTCATTGAAGGAGAGACCGTAGAAAGCTACCAGTGTCCAAGAACTTTATAAGAGCAGGAAAGAAAACACTGTTTCAAATTTATTCCATATTTACTAGAGGAGATTCCACTCTATCTTAACAGCTTAATCAAGGTTTATTCAAACTCACATGCTTGTCTTGGATTACTTGATCTGCTAATTCTTAGATTTCTTTCATCAATGTCTTTTTGAAGCATTTTGCAATTGGTTTACAAGAAATCACACATGTATTTCAAGATGATTGGAAATAGGTTTCATTTCAGAAAGAGGACTTCGCTGTTCACCTGAATGTTTTCATTTCCTTTTTAAAGACAATTTAGTTTCTCACGATTCACTTTTGTAAATATTTTTGAAGTTTATACATAAGTTTAACTTCCAAAATGTAATATGAAATATAAAATAATAGCTTTAAAGACTTCTTGATACATGAAGTGACTATAAAATGTAATATAAAGATGTCTAACACATATTTCAGGGCTACCTTATTCTATGCTGGTGGGTTGTCTGTGATTTTTGTCTTAGATAACTAATAGATTAAGTAATAGCATTGCCAATGATTCATGTCCTTAGAAATATACACATATTTTACTCAGTGGAAATATATCTTCCTCTTCAGGCCCCTTCTCAGGGAATAAGCCTGTTTTATATTAATTTGTAAATTTATTTCAGTATTTCTGTTTTTTTTTTTGAGACAGGGCCTCACATTGTAGTTCAGGCTGGCCCTGAGCTCACTATGTATCCCAGGCAAGACTCGACCTCAGCAATCCTTCTGCCTCTGCCTCCCAAGTGCTGGGATTACAGGTGTGAGCCACCACACCCGGCTCAGTATTTGTTTTTTACATGTGTGGCTCATCAATTAATCTATTGAATCTCTTTTAACATCATATTAGTTCATAAATGATGAATTAAATAAAATATTTTATGTATGTTCACTTCATATCATATAAGATCATGATTGTAGCCTCCTTAAAAAATTCTACTTTAACAGTTTCCATGTCCACTGAATTCATCTGACCTATTCTACAATATGCCTTAATTGGCAATTATACTTTAGGAGTGCACAAAGTACAGACACTTCTCTTCTTTATTGCCAGAAATGAATCACAAGTTGCAAGAGCAACAGAAATTTACTTAATCTCTGTTTCTGATTTCTTTCTCCACTCTAATTATTTTGTTTTCTTTTTGATCCTGGTTTGTATAGTCAATAGGTTATGGAAATTGATGAGACAAAGATTGGGAGTATTTGGCTTTAGGAACTATTAAGACCTATTTAGATGGGAAAATAGGTCTCTGTTGGAACAGAAAGAGTAAGAAGTCTGGTTTGTTAATCTTTTTATTTGTTGACTTGCCTGTTTTTGTGCTCAAATTACTTACAAATATTTTTAAAATTGAGTTTATCAGTACATTGTAGGAATACATTATGTTCACATTCGTCATTGCGAATTTGTATCTGTACATGATATACCTTGATTCTTATTTTTTTCCCATTTCCCTACCCTCCCTTCAAATCATTCAACTCTCCATATACAAAACCTTTGTTAAACTTGAGACATATACAGCTAAATATATCCACCTGGAGGACTCCCATGTAAAATAAATAGGATACACGTGTAAATAAGGTATTGTTTCTCTATTCTGAGAAACAGAAGGAACAAATGAGGGCCAAAATTTATAAACGGTTTTGAAATAGGAAGAAAATCTTCAAAAAGGAAGGGGTCTGAGGGAGGTGGCAGGGGAAAGTAAAGAAGGGGAAGAAAAAGTTGAAGGCAAAAACCAGAAACAATGTTTTATTAAAATTTATTGAGTTTATTGATACATTTTAGAAGTACATTATGGTCACATTCAACATTATAAATGTGTACCTGTACATGTTATATCTTGATTCTCATTTTTTCCCATTGATCTGCCCTCAGGACCAATCCCATCTCCTTATAGATGTAAGTTTTGGTCCTTTTTTTTGAGACAGGCTCTCTCTTTATAGTTCAGGCTGGCCCTGAGATCACTATGTAGCTCATGCAAGCCTCGAACTCAGCAATCCTCCTGCCTCTGCCTCCTGAGTCCTGGGATTATAGGTTTGACCCACCAAGCCTGGCATTTTGTGGTATGTAGTACTGACTGCTGATGGGTATGAGCCACTATGCCCTGTATTGTTGTATGTGGTTACCAGGGATTGAACCAGGGACCTTGTGTTTGCTGGGTAGGCACCAGGACCACTGAGCTAAATCTCTGACCCTTTGCTTCCATTTTATTATTTTCCCCACCAAAGTTTTTCTTTCTCTTCTTGACTTTCTCCTACCCTCCTTTTGCCTTTTCCCTTTGAATATTTTCTTCATCTTTCACAATAACTTACACATTTTCCACCTCATCTCAACCTTTAGTTTCTCATATTAGAAGAATCATGTTGCATTTTTACATCGGTATCCTATTTATTTCACTTATGAGTATGTTTGCTTAAGACTTTTGTACTCAATGAGAAGGAGTACAGCTTTTTGATTCTGGACTAACAACATTTCTGTTTTTCTGTTCACAATTTGTGGCTAATGTTTCAAGTGTGAGGCTGGGAACGCTCTGGGTTACTTACATCTCCATGACAGTATACATTATCATCTTACCCTTAGATAATATTTAATAAATTAGGTTATACAATTTCTAAAATTAGAGTTCTATAAAACTATGAACACATTAAAATAAGCACTGCTGAAATTCTTACAGAAAAATATACTAATACTTTAAATTTTTGACTTAATGAAATATTTTTATATAAGTTAACATGGGAAAGGTTTAAAAACTCAAATTTATGTAATCTTGGTGAATAAAATTAGGTTCATAATTTTGGTTTTGTAAGAATGGTTATACCTTCTCTGATTTATGAATGTTATATAAAATATAAGTATCCATTTTGTTAGTCTTTTTACTACATTTATCCATGCTTACTACTGATCAAATAAATTAGCATTACTATTATATAATGCTTAAGGTTGTAGAAAAAGAAAATTTGTACTTACCTGAATTTACTATTCTAAAAAAATATTTTTAACAGCCATTGTTTTATAATCTGGAGGTTTAATGACAATTTCTAAACTCCTCTAGTGCCTAGATTAAATTAAATTAGTGAGCCGGGCATGGTGGCTCACACCTGTCATCCCAGCACTCGGGAGGCAGAGACAGGAGGATTGCTGAGCCCCAGGCTTGCCTGGACTACATAGTGAGCTCAGAGCCAGCCTGAACTACAGAGTGAGACCCTGACTCAAAAAAAATAAATAAATAAATTAGTGAAATTTAAGGATAATCATTTTTGGTTTTACCTAGAAAATTTCTAAGTAAATAAATGTTACTAAATTCAACTTTGAATCTCCATAAACGCTTTTTAAAAATATATGCTATAGATAGATTATGTGCCCACCACCGGACCCAGGCCAGATGCCCCCTGGGAGCTCCACTCACCCTGGGTGGGTCTGGGTAAGCCCAGTGGAGGCTGCGCAGTGACTTCCACTGCCTGCAAGCATCCCGCCCAGCCGCAGACCCAGGCCAGCTGACCCTGGGTCCTCCATCCACCCGAGTGGGTCTGGGTAAGCACCACAGAGGCCGTCCAGTGACTTCCACCACCTGCAGGCAGCCTGCCTGCCACCGGACCCAGGCAGCTGCCCCCTGGGACGTCCATCCACCCCAAGCGATTCTAGCCTGCCCACCAGCGGACCTGGGCCAGAAGCCTCACGGGAGCGCCATTCCTGTTTGCATGAGTCTGGGCAAGCACCATTTAGGTTGTGCAGTGATTTACAGGGTTCGCCAGCACAACACATATGAGAAAATAATTCAAGAACCCAGGCACAAAGATCACCACCACAAGGGCAAGGGAAATGGAGCAACATGCTCAGTCTCTAGATAAATGATGTGTTTGGAGTTATTGACAAATATGTTCACTTTTGCCAAATTAAGGGAAAAGATACTTCTACAGCTCTAGAAAGATGTGCTGTGCCCATCAACTCTGCTCATCTCCTAAATATATGCAGCAGACAACTGTTGTTGAACTACTCTTACTTTCACCCTTGTCTTCTCTGATAGGTGATTGGTTTACTGTTAAAATTAGCATGAATGTGGACCGGATATTTAGCTCAGTGATTCCAGCGCCTGCCTAGCAAGCACAAGGTCCCTGGTTTCATCCCGGGTGACCACATACAACAATACCAAGAGTGGTGACTCATCCCCAGCGGCAGTCAGTACCACATACCACAATCCTGGACATGGTGGCTCACGCTTGTAATCCCAGCACACAGAGGCAGGAGGATTGCTGTGAGTTTGAGGCTTGCTTGAGCTACATAGTGAGGTCAGAGCCAGCCTGAACTACAAAGTGAGACCCTGTCTCAACAAGCAAACAAACAAGCACACAAAAATTTAGCATGAATGTTTGGAGTTATACTGAGAGCAACAGTGACTGAAAAAATGCAACTCCATGTGTACTTAAGTTTTAAGGAAAAAGTATTCTTGTTTTAAAACAATTCTCAAACTCGTGGTTTTATCTCTTGTTTTTCTCTTGGTATCAGGAATCGAACTCAGGACTTTGTGTTTGCAGGGCAGACGCAGCACCACTGAGTGAAGTCCCAGCACAAACTCTCAGAACGTGCTGAGTCAAAGAACTTTTGTTTAGCAACTTATAAATATCAATATTTATCACATCATAAATTAAAGAAAATATTTTTAAAAATGTATAAATTTATTTTAACATAGAAATGCTAATGTTATCATATAATACACACACACATCTTAGGAAATGTTCCCTCCAGATGATCCTCCCAATACTTGTGCTGAAATAAAATGTCAATTTGTCCATAGTATGAAAAAGCATAAAGGAGACTGAAATTGTAAAGTATATATGTTTTGCTATGGTTTATAAGAATTGAATCTAAAAACAAACTGAAATGTGTTGCATTAACAAAGTTTACTTGATATTCATGAGTCTAGTATCTTAGTTGCCCACAGGTTTTGTTTACAACATGGAAAGTTAGTCTTTAGGTCCTTGTGCAATCCCTGTGATAGTGTGGGCGGAAGCGAGGGCGTGGCATTCATCACGCTGGAGCGCAAGCGCGCAGACTTCCGTACTAGCCCTGAGCACAGAACGGCAGGCAGCTCCTGAGTCTGACGTGGATCAAGCCAAGCCCCGCACCCCATACCGTCCTGACACCAGAGCACGCGGAACCTGCCCACTGATAGCGAACTTCTCACATGAGATTAACGGGACCATCTGGAGTGACTATTAAAGAAGAAGGGAAAGGATGACAGCGGGTGTGTGAGGGCCACTGCAGCTGTCCATCCTGCTTGCCTGACATACCTTCTCTCTTTTCTCCTTTTCTGTATTTATCAGAGTGCTTTCGAGATAACTCTTTTGACCTTTGATTATATACTGCGCAAGCCTATGAGTACTATCTTCTTAAAACTTTTTTTGAGACAGGGTCTCGCTTGTAGCTCAGGCTGGCCCTGAGCTCACGATGTAGCCCAGGCAAACCTTGAACTCAGCAATCCTCCCAGCTCTGCCTCCCGGGTGCTGGGATTACAGGCGTGAGCCACCACACCCGGCAGAACTCTTAGAAGACTATTTGATAGTTATGCCATCAGGAGGCTATTCATTTATGCCAGAGTAGTAGGAGCAGATAAAAAATAGTAGGCTACCACCTGCTATTTTGAAAGAGTAGGCTCTCTCACAATTCTAAGGACTGTACAAATGACTTCTTAAACAGATTTTTATTTTTTTATTTTTTCAAGGGAGTACGATTTTCATCCATTGATTGACTGATAGTTTTTTGAGAGGGTCTCACTTTGTAGTTCAGGCTGGCCCTGAGCTCACTATGTAGTGCAGGCAAGCCTCAAACTCAGCAATCTTCCTGCCTCTGTCTCCTGAGTTTTGGGATTACAGGCATGAGCCACCACACCCGGCACTGTGGTATGTGGTACAGGACATCAAATTCAGGACCTTGCACTTGCCAAGCAAATGCTGGACCACTGAACTAAGTCCCTAGGCCTTTACACAAATGAAAAAATATATATATAGAGAGAACTAAAGTTCTATGTTGCTGTACCTGTTTTATTTTTCATTGTTATATTACATATAGTAGAAACTAAATCTATTGGTTATATAAAACAAATAACCAAGTGGGATTAAGTAATAAAACAAACATTATTGACTAGGAAAAAGATAAACAGAAAAATTATTGAGAGAGTTGTCTGCGGAATCTGAGATGTTTGATTTTCCAATTCATAATGTATATAAATTACAAATTATTACTTAAAATAAAAAATTATTTGAGAAAATAATCTTTGAGATGTTAAAAATTAGTTTTCAGATTTTCTTAGCTCTTTCCATTTTATTTTAATGTTTACTTCATATCTATATTTAAATTTGTTTGCATACTTAATGCTCCATAATTCTAATTAATCTTTAGATTTAACTTTAAGTGAAAGCAAATCATCAATTTCTACAACTAAATATAGTAAATAATATTATAGTATTTGTATTCTGCAATATAATAGTATTTTATGCTAATTTTAATTGTAATTTTAAAATACATGTTCAACCATCAGCAATATAATATTTGCACTACCTTTAACTTATTGATGTCAAAGTTCTCTTCTACTATGACTCCAGTAAGTAATGCAAGTCTTTAAGCCCTAAATAGACATTAGAAATAATACTAATATCAATGAGTAATTAATTTGATAACAATCTACTAGGTAGCTCTGTATAAAAAGAAAGTCATAATATGTGGGTACTCTCTGGCTATTTAGAATAGGTAAATATTGGGAAAGTTATATTTTCCAATTATTTATTTAACAAATAAAATTATGTTAAGACATAATTTCACATATTACAACAGCAGATCTCCAAAATAAGCTACAATGCCATGGTATAGTTCCCTTATTTGCACAGTCATAATTCTACTTAACTTTCATTTATTCTTTGTATTTCAGGTTGGATGTACTTCTATCCCATTCCTTATTTATCTCCCTCAGAACACACCATATTCAGTTGTGTTTCTGCTTTGGTTCATCAGCCACCCTTCAGAACGGAGCTGCTAGCATTCCTCTGTGCCCTTTGAGGCAGTAGTTGGTGCACCACAGTCACTGAATAACAATAAAGGACTTGGAACATTTCTGATGGACAGTAGGCCTCCTGTGGTTAAGTACACCATTCCTAGGACCTAATGGGCTCATGTGCCATAAGAGGTTCTCCATAAACATTCAGGAATTGATCAGAAAAGACAATGGCCCCTGCGGATGCTAGAGCTCGAAGTCATTGAGGATCAAATTGCATTCCACTATTTCAGTTTATCAAGTATTTTTGAAGGCTACGGATTTCCTTACAACTGAAAAGATAGCCATGCTCAGTTTTTGCTGCTAAGATGGTTAAACACTGATGTGGAAAATCCTGCAGGAGATAAATAGAAACAAGGTTGGCTACTAAAGCGAACACATTTGGCTTTTCAGACCAGAAGAATTTAAAGAGCACTGCAGCCCTCAAAACATTTACGGCCACTGCACACCACTCTGCGTCACTTGCACTGGCCCTAGCATTCCCTCCTCCTCCTTGGGAATGCCAATGAGGCTGACAGCCTTTCTCCAGAACATGTGGGGTTCACAGGCCCTTGGGAAGTTATTCAGAAGTATCATTCCTTTTCTCTAGAAATAAGCTCAAGATTGGCCAGACTTCATTAGTATGGAAAGTTTTCTCTTCTTCATTATTTCAGATAAGTTGTGTAGGATTTGATGGTTATTAGATCCATTTGAATGGATGTTCATGTGGCCGTGTCTATCAGCTCACAAATATGGGCCTCCTGAAGTGCCTGTGCAGATAATGGCCTCTTCCTGGCTGTGGCTTCTGGTTACAGATAGCTCTAATGCCATTGTCTGAACATAGGCCAGAGAGCTGCTGGTGGAAGTTTTCCACAGGGCAATTGCATTTTTGTTTTTCCTGGCAATGACCAAAGATTTCCAGTTGGGCCCAATTAAAGAGTATGATTTTTGAGTGATCAAACCTTAAATTTATTACCCACAAAACACAAATCACCTGTGCCCTAAATTGAACTTGAACCTGTAATTCTTTCGGGCAAGAAACTGTTTTTGAAACTTATTTTAATTGTTAAGAGCTTTATAAGATAGTTTTTAATTTTTAACATTAAATGGAGGATTAGATGGGAAGCAGTAATTCTTAGTATTGCTTGGGTAACTCCCTATATCTCACTGAAATTTTATAACCTAATTTTAGCTTTTATATTTTCTATAAACAAGATAAACCAGGTTTAGTAAGGTTGCCTGCTGAAGGGTAGAAATTACCATAGAAGAGCCCCAATTATTAGGGACTTGTTAGGTATTACTACATGCAAACTGAAACAGCCTAGGAAGATTGAGAAATGAGGGATTAAGAAAGAACAAGAGGTTCATGAATAATGTTACTTTATGT
>PVIC010039002.1:0-17328 GCA_004025085.1 Thryonomys swinderianus
AAAAAAAAAAAAGGGCCGGAGGGTTAGCTCAGTGGTTCCGGCCCCTGCCTCGCAAACGTAAGGACCTGAGTTCGATCCCCGTTTACCACATATAATGCTGGGCGTGGTGGCTCACGCCTGTAATCCCAGCACTTGGGAGGCAGAGACAGGAGGATTGCTGAGTTCGCGGCGGCTTGCCTGGGCACCATAGTGAGCTCAGGGCCAGCCTGAACTACAAAGCAAGACCCTGTCTCCACAAAAGCAAAAAAAAAAAAAAAAAGACATGGTCTCACTAATGTAGTCCAGGCTGCCCTCAAGCCCTTGAACTTGCAGTGATCCTCCTCCCTCAGCTTCTTAAAATTCTGGGATTATAGGCATGTACCATTAACCCTGGCCTCATTTTTCAATTTCCTTTTTCTTTTTGGTACTGGGTATTAAACTTAGGGTCTTGTGCACGCTAGGTAGGTACTGTGTCACTGAGCTACCTCCGTGGCTCCTCATTTTTTTTTTTTTTTTTGAGACAAGGTCTCGCTTTGTAGTTCAGGCTGGCCCTGAGCTCACTATGTAGCCCAGGCAAGCCTCTGCAAACTCAGCAATCCTCCTGCCTCTGCCTCCCGAGTGCTGGGATTACAGGCATGAGCCACCATGCCCAACGCTGTGATATGTGGTATTGATTGCTGGTGGGCATTTGAGTCACCACGCCCAGCATTGTATGTGGTTACCGGGATCGAACTCAGGACCTTGCGCTTGCGAGGCAGGCACCAGAACCACTGAGCTAATCTCCGGCCCCTCCATGGCTCCTCATTTTAAAATTCTGAAACACAGTTTGCTATCTAAGTCACTAGGATGTGCTTGAAATTGCAATCTTCCTGCCTCATCCTCCTGAGTAGCTGGGTTTACAGACATGTTCCTCCATGCCCAACTCAAAATTATCCTTATACAGTACTTCATGATCGAAGAGTCACACTCCCAGGTATTTGCTCTAGAGAAACTCTTGTATATACACAATAGGCAAATACAATAATGGTCATAAAAACATTTATAATGACAATAAAAGGAAGAGTTCATAAACCCACCGGCAGAATAGGCACATCACGTGACAGTCACAGCAGCACATTGGACTGCAGTGAATGCACATGACCCTCACCTTCTGGGACGTTGTGGGGAACCTTAGGACTCATCCTCAGTGGCAGGACGAGTGGACATGTGTCAGCCACCCACACATCACTTCATTCCACCTTTGTACAGCTTAGAAGTGAGACTAAACAGCACACAGGTCAATTTTATTTCTACCTATAAGAAAAATATAAAACTAACAGAATAAAAGGGAAGTGGAAGGGGATGGTGATTATAGGGAGGAGGTAGAAGGATGGAGGAGGGGGGGTCACACAGATGCTGGTCACTGCTGTCAGTCCTGGGATCCTTCCTAGGTATCAATCCTAACTTCCTGTTCCATACCTAGTACAGCTCCAAGTATAGACTGTGTTGGATCTAATTCCAAGTGTTGTACAGAAGTCATTTAAAATTATATATAATTTAATTTACAGTTTTACGATGTATCTATTTTAAATTAGATGGGTGAATAGATGGATAGATAGATGGACAGGCAGACAGATGAAGCACTTCGAGCAGTCAAAGTCACAGAGCCACATAGCAAAGTTGTGGTCACCAGGTTGCTGTAAGTGGACCGAGGAGTTATGATTTAATGGGTACAGTTTCAGTTTTATCAAATGGAAAGAGTAATGGTAAACCAGGCATGGTGGCACATGTCTGTAATCCCAAAATTTAGGAGGTTGAGGCAGGAGAATTGCCTTGATATAGACCCTGACTCAAAAAAACAAAAACAGGGCTGGAGATTTTGCTTAGTGTTTCCAGTGCTTGCCTCACAAGCGCAAGGTCCTGAGTTTGATCCTGGTAACCACATACAATGCTGGGCGTGGTGACTCACGCCCACCAGCAATCAATACCACATACCACAGTGCTGGGCCTGGTGGCTCATGCCTGTAATCCCAGCACTCGGGTGGCAGAGACAGGAGAATTGCTGAATTCCAGGCTTGCCTGGGCTACATAGTGAGCTCAGGGCCAGACTGAACTACAAAAGTGAGACCCTGCCTCAAAAAAAAAAAAAAAAAAACCCAAACAAACAGAAAAAAACCCAAGCAGGGCTGGGGGTTTAGCTCAGTGGTTCTAGCATCTGCCTGGCAAGTGCAAGTGCAAGGTCTGGAATTGGATCCCCAGTACCACATAGCACAATGCCGGGCATGGTGGCTCACACCTATAATTTCAGCACTCGGGAGGCAGAGGTAGGAGGATTGCTGTGAGTTCAATGTTTACCTGGGCTATATAGTGACCTCAGGGCCAGGGTGAACTACAAAGCAAGACCCTGTCTCAAAAAAAACAAGCCAACCCAGCACTCGGGAGGCAGAGACAGGAGGATTGCTGAGTTCGCGGCGGCTTGCCTGGGCACCATAGTGAGCTCAGGGCCAGCCTGAACTACAACGTGAGACCCTGTCTCAAAAAGAACCCCCCCAAAAAACAAAAAAACAAGCCAAACCAACCCAAAAACATCTCAAAGCAACCTGGAGATAGATGGTAGTGACGCTGCACAACTTGGTGAGTGTATTTTAAGGCTGAGCTGCACACTTACGGTTCTGTTTTTTTTTTTTTTTTTTTTTTGCTTTTTGAGACAGGGTCTCGCTTTGTAGTTCAGGCTGGCCCTGAGCTCACTATGGTGCCCAGGCAAGCCGCCGTGAACTCAGCAATCCTCTTGTCTCTGCCTCCCGAGTGCTGGGATTACGGGCATGAGCCACCACGTCCGGCATTGTGGTATGTGGGGTTGATTGTTGGTGGGCGTGTCTCCATGCCCAGCATTATATGTGGTTACCGGGGATCGAACTCAGGACCTTGCACTTGCGAGGCAGGCGCCAGAACCATTGAGCTAACCCTCTGGCCCTACAGTTCTGTTTTTGTTGTTGTGGTTGTTGTTGTTGTTTTTGTTTTTTGCGGTACTGGGGATCAAACTTGGGCTCTGTGCACCCAAAGTTGGCACGGTACCACTTGAGCTAAATCCCCAGCCCCACACTTACAGTTGAAGTCATGTTGGATGAGCTGGAGGTGTGCATACCTATAATCACAGCATTCAGGGACGCTGAGGCAGGACCATAAATTTGAGGCCATCCTGGACAACTCAGTGAGACTTTGTGTCAGAAACCAAACTATAAAAAGCAAAACGAAAACCAAACCAAACCTTAAAATGGACTGGCAGACACAACTTATTGCTCAGTGTAGAGTTTCTGGGTTCAATGGCCAGTACAGGGTAGGAAATTGGGGCTGGCGTGCAGCCAGGGGTAGAGGACTCTGGGTTCCATCCCCAGTAGAGGCAAAAATGTATATATTTTTAGTTAAGATGATAAACTCTATGCAATGTGTATTTTACCACAGTAAAATGTATTTGTATGTATATATACTTAAAAGTAGATTAAAAGAAAATACTAAAGGCAGGCATGGTGCTGGATGTCTGTAATTCCAGTGCTTGGGAAGCTGAGGTGGGAGGATCTGAGTTATAGGCCAGAGGTGAGCAAGTTCAAGGTTGATTAATTTCCATTACATTAGGAGGCTCTGTGACCCTGTCTCATTTTTAAAAAAGAAAAGAAAAGAAAATACTCAGCAGCTGTGGGTCAGTTAGAAGGGTGACAGGACAGCTCCCATATTCTGGTCCTGAGTAAATACTTAGAGGAAACGCTGGAGGAGAGAAAGATTTGTAGTTGGGCGGAGAGGGTCTTGAGGAAGCCAAGAGACAGAGATACAATTTGGAGTTACCAAGGAAAAAAAAATTAGCACCCAGAGTTCGGATGGAGTCAAGATGGGGGCTGACCACAGACAGTGGATAGAGCAGGTCCAGGAGGCCAGGGAAAGGGGAGGAGCTGTCCTGTCACAGCTGCCAGGTGGAGAAAGTTCCCAGAGGACACATGGTCAACTTCATGAAAAGCTGCTTATCACTGAGAAAAATCACAGCCAACTTCTGGATTAAGAGACATGCAGGTCGCGTGCATCCTGAGAAGATGGATTCAGGAGGGAGCTTGGGCAGAAGCGTGTCCAGAGGAGGCTCAAGAGACTGCAGCCCTAACCTAAAGCGCTGAGACGGCGGGCAGTCACCAATGCCAGGATGGCAAGGGTGGCGGGCCACGTGTATGATACCAGCCCTTGGAGAGGCTGAGGCAGAAAGCTTGCCAGTCGCAACCCAGCCTGAGAGCTTGAGCAAGACCATCCTGATTTAAAATCACTGCAACCTGGGTCAATCCCAGAACTAGAAAAAATGATAGTGCAGGGATGGGATGTAGCCCAGAGACACAGCACTTGCCAAGCAAGGCCCTAGGTTTGATCCCCAGCAGAAAGAGTGAAAGAGAGACCAAAACCAGAAGGGTAGAGGTGAAGAAGGAGAGGGGGAGGAAGAGGAAAAGTGTGTACTGCTATTTGCTTGTATGTACTTAAAGCAACTCAACCCATTGAAGTGAGTCACACAGGGTCAGGGATGGAAATTGGAAGAGTGGTGAGTGGGGTGGGAAGGGAAACTTTGACTCCTCACTGTTCCAAACATATTTAACAAATGAATGAATTACCAATTCTAAACAGTGGATTGAAAACCAAAATCATTCAGGTTTGAGTTGGTTAGACAGAAGGAAAGGGAGAAGATGTGGAAGAGACGGTAAACAGAAGCAGGGAACGCACTCTGGAGGGAGTAAGGCAGGGAGACCTGCTGTGAGCAGAGGGAAGGAGGGGATTCCTGGCTTGATGACTCTGGGGGTGACGGGAACACGCTGGGAGGAGGTGGTGGGAGTGGAAGTGTATCCTCTGCTTGGTTCTACTTCCTCAGTAAAGCTGCAAAAAAGATCATAGGCAGGGGCCAGAGATTTAGCTCAGTGGTTTCAGCGCCTGCCTTGCAAGCGCAAGGTCCTGAGTTCAATCCCGGTAACCACATACAATGCTGGGCATGATGACTCACGCCCACCAGCAATCAATACCACACACCACAGTGCTGGGCGTGGTAACTCACACCTGTAATCCCAGCACTCGGGAGGCAGAGACAGAAGGATTGCTGAGTTCGAGGCTTGCCTGGGCTACATAGTGAGCTCAGGGCCAGCCTGAACTACAAAGTGAGACCCTGCCTAAAAAAAAAAAGGCAGGAAGGAAGGGAAGAAACAGGAGCTGGAGGAGATGGGGTTGACCTGCAGAGCCTGTCACCCTAACTCCTCACTGTCTCCCTTGCTGCATTACAAGGCCCGAGAGCTGGCGAGACTTTGTTGTTCCTTCCCACTGTGTCACCAGCTGTGGTGCAGCACCCAGCAGGTAGTCAAGGTTCAGAAAACAATATTTAGAAGAATCAACCAAGAATACTGGAAATGCTTGTTAATGGCCTAAAGTCCTCTGTATGGACGGCACTCACAAAGGGATAATCATGACCCATGCCAGTTGTACATCGAGCTCACTAAGCGTATCCTCAGCGTGAACGCCTCATGTGACCGGTGGCCCTGTCTACGGCCAAGGTGCACTGTCTCTCCTGGGCCACTAGGAGACACTGGGAGGACACAGCACTCACTCATGGCTGTCGGCCCCACAGTGAAGAGCTGTGGGACCACAAGAAGGAGGCCCTCTGCTGCAGAGGCTGATGGAGTAGGGAGCAACTAGCTTCCTTCTGGGACAGGGCTAATGACAGTAAGAATGAATGGAGGAAGGGGAAGTACCTGCAGGGCCAGAGGGCAGGGCGGGTGGGCAGGCAGGAAAGGCAGGTGCACAGAGAAGTGCTGGGGAGGCAGGGGTCCCTAAGAAGTTCCTTAAGCTGGGCCAAGGACATAGCTCAGTGTGCTGCACCTGACTGGTAAGCGCAAGGTCCTGAGTGAAAAAAAAGTTCACTAAGTGATGGGCAGCAGGCATTTTGTGTGAGCCATGGCAGTGCGGTAGGGTGAGGGAAGGGGCAGTGAGACTCAGGGCCGCTCTGCTGTCTCAGGTATATGGGGCAAACAATAGCAAGCTGAGAGAGCCGTCTAGAAAGTGAGGACAGCCAGATCTGGTGGTGAAAGGGGGCAGGAGCATCTTAGATCCCAGTAGGGATCTGAATGATCAGAAGGTAGTAGGATGGAAAGAAGGGAGGGAAAGCATCTAAGGAGAGGGAATCCAACTGCAGGAATCCTAAGAAGGTTCTGATACCCTAAACAATGACAAGTCTGATCTGGCTGCAGTATTGTGTGCAAATAAGGGTATAGATTAGTGGGCCCAGTGAACACCACAGCTGGCCTGAGTTTCGGGGCTCAGGAGGTCTGGAACAACCCCAAAGGAGAGTAGAGTCCAGCTTAGTGAGCGGGGTCCCTTGCTTGTGGGCAAGATTGGAGTTGTGGGGCAAGAGCCGAGGGTGTGGCTACAGCGAGGGCGCTGTGAGTGGCAGGGGGCGCGTGTGCTCATTCCAGAGGGCAGGGCTCACTGTCTGGGCTGCAGGATGGCTGTGATGTTCTTGGAGCTCAGGTTCTCAGGCTGGGGAAGGGGGTCAGACAAGGGTCAGTCCTGTCACTTCTTATGAGGATTGCAGATTTATTCCAAGTACGATAAGAAGACACTTGAAGCCAGCTGAGGAGTGCTTGCTTGTAATGGCAACTACTCAGGAAGCTGAAGTTTGAGGATAGCCTAGGTAATACAGCAATACTCTGCCTCAGAATAAAAAAGAAAAAGGGCCAGGTGTGGTGGCATATCCCTATAATTCCAACACTCAGGAGCCAGAGGCAGAAGGATTGCTTGGAGTTCAAGGCTACTCTGGGCTACACAGTGATTTCAGGGCCAGGCTGAAGTACAAAGTGAGATCCTGTCTCAAAAAAACAAAAATGGGAAGGGGATTTAGTTCAAGTGGTACCACAGCTACCTTGAAAGCACAAGGACCTGAGTTTGATCACTGGAACTGTGAAAGAAATACAGAAAGGAAGAAAGAAACAAAGAAAGATACGAAGGAAGGAATGAAGGAAGAAAAGGAGTAGCTCAGTGGTGGACTACCTGTGGGTTCAAACCCCCCCACTGCATAAAGGAGAACAAAGAAGAAAACCTGCCAAGTGTGGTGTCTCACCCCTGTCGTACCCCAGGCAGGAGGACTGGTGTGAAGTTTGAGGCTTCCCTAGGGCTACATAGTGAGCTCAGGGCCAGCTTGAACTATAAAGCAAGACCCTGTCTCAAAAACAAAACAAAAACAAAAACTTTGTTAGATAGGTTAGAGATTAGATTTTTAATGCATTACTGATACTGCAAAGACTATCTTATAAGTACAAGGACAGAAGTGAGGGACCAGCCAAAAAGGATGGGGGCAACAAAGGTGAAGAGAAAAGGCAGAATCAGGACACACAGACCCCAGAGGAACTGCCAGCTAATCCGAAGGGGAGAGAATCAGTGAAAGGAAACCATTCTCCATCTGTAGCCTAGACAATGAGGAGCTGTCCTGGCTCAGAAAAAGGATGCTGGGAGAGCAATAAATGGGGGCGGTAGGTTCAAAACATCCACTTCAGTCACGTTGCCTTTGTGTAGCCATTAGACATGCAAGTGGAGATGTCACCACAGGCTCTGGATAAATGAGTCTGGCACTCTAGATACAAATTTAGGACTCACTGACATTTGCATACTATTTAAGCACTGGGAGTGGATGACATCACTGGACAGGGAAATGGAAAGAGAAGGCTGAACCCGAGCCCTGGTAAGCTCCACATTTAGAGTCCAGCTGAGGAAGAGTAGGGAAGGACTGGGCAAGGCTGGGAGAAAGCACCAGCATGGTGTCCTCAAGTGCAGTGATGAGAAATGGGGTACTGTGGGTGGGGGGGAGTAGGACAGGGCATTCCACTTTGGAGAGAGATTAAGGATGACCTCCCAAACCGGCTGTGGTGACTCATGCCTGTAATCCCAGCACTCGGGAGGCAGAGACAGGAGGAGGAGGATTGCTGAGTTTGAGGCTTGCCTGGGCTACATAGTGAGCTCAGGACCAGTCTCAACTACAAAACAAGACCCTGTCTCAAAAAAAAAAAAAAAAAAAAAAAAAAAGAATGACCTCCCATAAGACAAGGGAGACTGGAGGGGCAAGATGAGCTGATGTGAAAAGCCAGGAAAAATTACAAAAGGACAGACAGCAAGTATAAAGGCCCTGAGGCAGGTTCAGCTATTCTGGGAATGTAGATCAGATATGCTGTGACTCAGGCACAGAAACCTTTGGGGGGGGTACCTAGGGTCTGCTCTTACAGGACCCCACAAGTACAGTAAGAAGTTGGAATATTCTGAGCTCTGGGAAAGCCGCCTACAGCTGCCAGTCTCTGGGGCCTGATCTGCTTATTCCACAGATCATTTGGGTTGTTCCTGAGAGAATGGATTGTAGCAGAGCCAGAGTGAAATGGGGGTTCAAGCTGTTGGGGTATTTCTGTAGTGGTGTGGTGTCTCCTTCCCTTCTCTTCCTCCACCCATCCAAGAGGGGAAAAAAGAACTGGGCTGTCAGAGTATTGAGTGACTCAGGTTGGTGCCTGTAATTATTGCAGCACTCAGAAGGCTGAGGCAGGAGGATCTTGATGAGTTCACACCAGCCTGAACTACATAGCAAACCCCAGTCTCAAAAAAATGACTACTGGATGATTCAGATCTCAGAACTGCTTGAGGTGACCTGCAGACAAATTGGGTAGAGGTGAGAACCCGAGGGGTTGGGGGTCGCCCCCTTAGTCCCGCTGCCCTCACCAGCTTGCACCCGAGCGGGGGGGGGGGGGCATGTTAACCGAGCGTGGCCTCCAGCCACGAGGGCTGGGCGGAGACCCAGGGGTCCTAGCTGGCGCGCCGAGCCGAGACGAGCCGGGCCGGGCCGGGCCGGGCCGAGCCGGGGCGAGCCGAGCCGAGCCCAACCGAGCCGAGCCGAGCGGGGCCGAGCGGGGCCGAGCCGAGCATCTCCCGCCGCTGCCGCCGCCCCGCGCCCCGCGCCCCGCGCCCGCCCGCCACCCCACCCCCCGGCTCTGCGCTCGCGGCCGGCCGAGCTTCTCGAACATGCCCCGCGCGCCGCCCGCCGCTGCGACCCCCGCGCCCCGCGCCGCTCCGCGCGCCCGCAGCCCTCGCGCCGCCGCGCCGGGAACGCAGGTGAGTGGGCGCCGCCGGCCCTGCCGCACCGGGGCTCACATGTCTTGTCCCCGCGCTCCGACTCCCGCCCGCCCCGCCCCGCCCCGCTGTCTCCTGTGCACAACAGGTCGGTGGCGGCGGCGGCGGCGGCGGGTGCGGGGTCGGGGTCGGGGGCGACGCGCCAGTCCCGACTGCGGGCCTCCCGGAGGGGAGGCGGGTGCGGGGTCGAGGGCCGCCGTTCTGGGGAGCCCTGCTGCACTCCGCCGGTTCCCGCTCCTTCTCCCCCGAGCTCTTCCTTTCTCTGCACCCCCGACCTGCCTTCAGATCCCTTTAATCTGAGGAAATGATTCCCAGCTCCTCCATCTTGCTGTTCCCATTTTTCTGTCCCCGGTCCTGCCCTCCTCGCATTTTGTCTTAAGCAGTATGCGCTCCCCACTCTCACTTGGTCCCTCTGTCCCTGCTCTGTCCTCTCTCTGCACTTCCGACTGCCCTGCCGCCTGGCCTCTTCCCTCCTCCTGCCACCTTTTACCCCTGCGCCCTGTCCCCTTGCGCCCTTTCCCCTCCAGCGTCCTTGCGGTTCTGCCTCTGTCCAGCGTATCTCCCCTCCCAGGGCTGCCGGCCGTCTCTCCCTGCCCTCTGGGCTGGCTGCCCTTTGCCTTTCTGAGCTCTCCTCACTCCAGATTTTGGAGACAGGGTCTCTTGATGTAGTCCAGGGTGGCCTCGAATTCGTGGCAACCCTCCTGCCTCAGTCTCCCAGTATGCTGGAAATACAGGTGGGGCCACCACAGCCGGCTACCTACTCATTCCTGACCACCACCTACTTGCACTCCGCACTGGCCCGTTCCCTTCCTCCGGGAGTGCTCGTTTTACAGACAGGGACACGGTGTCGGCTGCTCGTTCCCTCCGTGGAGCCTCGGCTCCCAGCACACCTTCCGCTTTCAAAGGCAGCCACATTCTCCAAGGGTCTCTACCTAGGAGAGGGACATTTGAGGGGGCGGCTTCTTCCTAACGCCACCTCCGTCAGGGCACCTATGCATCTGGATGATTGAACGTTAGGAGCAGAAATTACATCTGTATTTTCTCCCACCCACCTCTCTCCTCCCATCCCTGCATCTCTTTCTTCCTTTCTCCAGGAGCCGCGGGCTCCTGGCGCCCATGCTTAGGGTAATGCCTGAGCCCGAAGGCTCCTGCAGACACACTCTGGCTTCCTCCCTCCCCCACCCCGCACTCCCTCCCTAGCGGTAGGTGCTCAAGGAATCACAAGGTTCTTGGCTTTAAATTAAAAAAAAAAAGCCTGGAGCTGTGGGCAGAGGAAGTGAGAAGGAAGGAAGCCAGAAAGCAAGAGTAGACGCTGGGGTAGGGAGGTAACGGACCAAGGAAGTTGTAGACGGGGAGCCCAGGGAACCGTGCCGGGCAATTTCCCCTCTCAAAGGGTGCCAAGCAGCAGCGGGTCCTGGGTGACAGCGAAAGGGTGTCAGTGCCGGCCGCCCGGGAGGGGCGGTGGCCGAGGAGCTGTCGGGAAGGAGCGCGGAGGTGCACGGCAGGGTGGGCGTGTGACGACCCCTTTCTCTCGCAGTAAAATCTGGAAATCTGGGTCACAGCTGAGGAAGGAAGACCTCCGACATGGAGTCCAGGATGTGGTAAGTTTGGCCCAGCAGGGGGAGCTTGGAGACCGCTTTCGGGGCCGGTCCTCTCACAGCTGGCGCGACCCTCGGGCGAGCGCCCTCCCGCAGCCGCGGGCCGGTCTCACCCTTCTCTCCCCCCGCAGGCCCGCTCTGCTGCTGACCCACCTCCTCCCTCTCTGGCCTCTGCTGCTGCTGCTGCCCCTCCCACCGCCTGCTCAGGCCTCCTCCTCCCCTCGGACGCCCCCGACCCCGGCCCGCCCCCCCTGTGCCCGGGGCGGCCCGTCTGCCCCGCGGCACGTGTGCGTGTGGGAGCGGGCGCCGCCACCGAGCCGCTCCCCGAGGGTCCCGAGGTCGCGGCGGCAGGTCCTGCCCGGGACTGCGCCCCCGGCCACCCCATCGGGCTTTGAGGATGGGCCGCCCTCGTCCCAGTACCCCTGGGCTATTGTGTGGGGTCCCACCGTGTCTCGAGAGGATGGAGGGGACCCCAACTCTGTCAATCCCGGATTTCTGCCCCTGGACTATGGTTTTGCAGCCCCCCATGGGCTTGCTACCCCACACCCCAACTCGGACTCCATGAGGGACGATGGGAACGGGCTCATCCTGGGAGAGACGCCTGCCACGCTGAGGCCTTTCCTGTTCGGGGGGCGTGGAGAAGGTGAGGGAGAGGCGAGGGGCGGGCCATAGGGTGGAGTGGTGCCCCATCCCCGGGCTTTGCGCGGGGAAGGGAGATGTTGGTGCCTCTGAGCATTGGAGGAGTTAGGTCAGCCGACCAGACACTCGGGATGAGTCGACCCCATAGAAGCTTGCAGCCCGCTTGTAGCAGAGAGAAGTGAGAGACACTCTTGCCTGGGTCAGGACAGCTCGGAAAACTGACATTTGAGCTAGACCTTGAAAACGGGGAGTATTCCAGGCAGAGGAACACCATGAGGAAGCCACTGCCCGGGTGACTCCTGGGCCGGGGGAGTGGTGTGGAAAACTAGGTTCTTTCTGATCTCAAGGGCTCGTTCGTCCTCATTGCCTTTATGTATGTAAGAGAAGCTGAGCACGGTGATGCATGCCTGGGAGGGTGAGGCAGGAAGATCTTAAGTTCAAGCCCAGCCTGGGCAGTTTAAGGGATTTAGCAAGATCCTGTCTCAAAATTTTAGAAAAGGGCTGGGGATATTGCTCAGTGTTTAAGACTCTGGGTTCAATTCACAAAAACATCCAGTACCCCCCCCCCCAAAAAAAAAAATCTTTGGGAGGAGTGTAAGAAAAGAGCTCAAAACTCAGAGGAAGCTTGGACTGGAGATTTAGCTCAGTGGTTCCGGCGCCTGCCTTGCAAGTGCAAGGTCCTGAGTTCGATCCCCTGGAAACCACATACGATGCTGGGCATGGTGATTCATGCCCACCAGCAATCAATACCACATATCACAGTGCTGGGCGTGGTGGCTCACGCCTGTAATCCCAGCACTCGGGAGGCAGAGACAGGAGGATTGCTGAGTTCGAGGCTTGCATGGGCACCGTAGTGAGCTCAGGGCCAGCCTGAACTACAGAGCGAGACCCTGTCTCAAACAAAACAAAACAACTCAGAGGAAGCTATTGGTGACAAAGGTGGAGAACCCAACAAGCAGGAAGAGTTGGGCATGTGGACAGGTCAGTGCACCTTGGGCTGACCCTACCCTGCAATCTTCCCCATCCCAATCAGGTGTGGACCCCCAGCTCTATGTCACAATCACCATCTCCGTCATCATTGTTCTCGTGGCCACAGGCATCATCTTCAAGTTCTGGTAAGCTGAGGGGTGGGACATGAAAGTTTGCACACGGGAGAAGGGAGGGACTGAGGGGAGCAGGTTTGCCCTTGGGTTAGAAATAGTGGATGAGGGGAAGACCTTGGAAAAAGAGTCCTGGGGCAGACATTGAGAAACCAGCACAGAGCATCCCAGGATAATGGGAAGGACAGGATTCCTTCTGTGTGCTGGGGGCTTTGCTGGGCATGCCTCCCAGGGGCAGAAAATGCCCAGGCTGCAGAGCCTCTTCTTAGGGAAGCAGGCAAAAAAGAAAGTCGGGCACTTCTTTTGCACAAATTTAATTTGGGGACACAGTCCTTCACACTTTACTGACAGAATCATTAGACCCAAGTATTCGGGTCATTAGCTGGCTCCAAAATAGAATCAAATGTACCAGGGCCTGCAGAGGACAGAGGGCTCTTCTGGGCATGCGTGGGGAGGAAGCACTTTTAGGGGACTCTATTGATGGGGATTAGGCTGGGAGCATGTTTAGACTCCCAAGCCTGTGGGGTGCTGAGGTGGTTGGTTGTACAGGGTCTGCCTCACAGCTGCAGGGTCTTTGTAGTGGGTGTTGTTCCATGCCATGACTTCACCGTCCCCACATCCCATGCCAGTCGAGGCCAGGTGACCAGTGCTATGGGCTGGGATGGGGCTGTTCAAGTTTGTAAGAGGATGTCTTTCCTTCCACACCCCACCAGCTGGGACCGCAGCCAGAAGCGGCGCAGGCCTTCAGGGCAGCAAGGGGCCCTGCGGCAGGAGGAGAGCCAGCAGCCACTGACTGACCTGTCCCCTGCTGGAGTCACTGTGCTGGGGGCCTTTGGGGACTCACCAACCCCCACCCCTGACCATGAGGAGTCCCGAGGGGGAGCCCGGCCTGGGATGCCCCAGTCCAAGGGGGCTCCAGCCTTCCAGTTGAACCGGTGAGGGCAGGGGCAACGGGTCGGGAGGGTAAGGGTGGAAGGCACCCATCTCCAGAGCTGGATGGGTGCCTCATGGGTGGGTGGCATGGGCCCTGTAGCCCTTGGCCCTCCTCCTGCCTGGACCCAGGCCTGGTCCTCTGCAGGGGCCGCTTCTCCCAGGGTTTCACCTCTGTCCTATTCTCGCGCTGCCCTGTAATCCAGCTCTGCCCTCCCAGCCTCCAGCCCTTCTCTGCTGTGGACTTCCTTTTCTGTTTGGCCCACCCCTTTATCCTGACTATGCCCTTTCCCTCTTCCTCTCAGGATTCCCCTGGTGAATCTGTGATGCCCCCATGTTGGGGTGCTGCCAAGCAGGAGGCCAAGGGGACGGCATGGGCGCCGTCCCACTGCGGGTGGGGCCTCGGGGAGCTGGGGCCTGGGGCTCCACTCTGCCCTTGCACAGCACCCGGAACACACTGGCCACGGGCAGGCCCCCTACTCGCCCTCCAGTAGCGGAGAGCTCACATACTTGTGACTTCGGGTCCCCCAAGTCCCTTGCACACTCACATGAAAGCCTTGCACACTGACTCCCACCCTCATGGGCCATTGCACATGCTCATGCTCTTATAGCCACTCTTCCACACCTCCCCTTGCACACCTTCCACTCGCCGATGGCTCCTTCATGTCCTGTCCTCTCTGTCCTGCACACGTGCCATGCTCAGCCCAGTCACTCTGCACAGGCCCTTGGCTCAGGCACCCTTGCCATCCTCGTGCGTTTCTGGCCAGACCTGGTGGTGTGGCATGGTCACTCTGCCTTGTGGACACTGCCTGGTCTTGTTTCTGTGGCCCCTGCATGCGCCTCGGCTGGGTGGGAGGTGAGCCGGGGCTCTGCGTGCCCTTGTCTGTCAGCCTCGTCAGGTTCCACGTCATGACTTCACCGTCCCCACATCCCATCCCACTTCCAGGGCGCTGGCATCACCCCAGGGCTCCCCACGGGGGTGGGTAGTGAGGTCCCTTGCTGTTCTGTTGTCTGAGGTGGGTGTTGGGGAGTCGCTTGCTGCACTACATGGAAAAGGGACTCCCATTCCCATTCATCCTTAGCTCCCTCCGAGTCCTTCTTGTCCTGTCTGTCCTGCTGTCTGTGTCTGTACTCTCTGGAGGTGAGAGCCCTGAGAAGGTCCTCTGGTCCCCAGCCTCCCAAGGGACTGGAGCCAGCTGGGCTGTCAAGGCCCTCAGGAGCTCTGCCTCCCCATCCCGGGTCTCCCACGGGCCCTCCTTCCTGCCCTGCCTCCTGCCCTGCGCACCGCACCGAGTCTCTGCCTTCCTCCCCTCCCTCTTACCTGGCCCCTATGCTGTGATATATATTTTTGTATTATCTTTTTCTTCTTCTTGTGGTGATAATCTTGAATTCTTGTGGGATGTAAGTTTCAAAATTTTCAAATAAAGCCTTTGCAAGATAAGTAAGTCCCCTGTTCTGCCTGTAGAGAGTAGAGAAGGGGAAAGGAGGAAGTCAGGCTCCTGCTCTGCACAGAGACCTGGCTGCCCTGCCCTGGCTTGTAGGCCGGACCAGTGTGGGTCTTAATTGGGAACAGAATGCAAGGGAAGGAAAGGAGTTGGAGGGAGCCTTGGCCAGAAGCCTTGTAGGATGGAAACTGGAATTGGAGTGTGACTGGTTTGTTCCTTACAAGTGAAGGTCAGGAGATGGATAAAAAGGCTTATTACATAGGAAGACAGGTGGTGCAGGCAGCCAGAAAGAAGAGCAGTGAAGAGCAGGAGAAGAAGAAAGTGGAGCAAAGGAAAAGAGGAATGAACCTGGCTGTTGGGTTTATTTTCAGCCCTGCTCCTAGCCTCGCCCCTCAGCTGCCCCGGGCCTTGTGGCCTTAGAAACCCCATGGTGCTCTGCTGATTAGCTTACTCCACTGCCCCAGAGGGCCTGCTGGCCTGGGGTGGGCTCGGTGGTCAGGAGGCTGCCCAGCTGGTACCAGTCATGGAGGCCGGCTGCAGCCCTAGCTCTCAGAGCAGCTGTAGGAAAGCCCACGCACTGCACTGGCTTCTCGCTGTTGCCAGACTCTGTTGCCATGGTAATCACCCAGGTCTCATTCCCCCTCACTGGTGCCCCACGTGCTCCCTGGAAATGGGGTAACCCTGGGCAGGATAGGAAAGAGTGTGGTATGCAGGGGCGCAGTGTGGGCTGCCCCAGTGTGTGTCCTGTCCTTGCCGGTAGAATCAGGAGTGGGTCCGTGTTGGTGGGTGTGTGCCTCAGGTACTGGCGCTCTCGCTGCTGCAGGAGCTGTGGCTGCGTGATGGTGCATGTGAGGAGGAAGGAGTGTTTTCTGAGACTGGGGCCTCAGACTTCCTCGGAACGGAACAGGCTGCTACAGAGGATAGAAACCATCAGGGTCAAGGGGTGATGAGCAAGTAGAAAGCAGAGGTGCCAGGCAAACCAGCCTTCTGAGGAGACTGCATCCATTTCCTGGGCACTGGTGGAGAGGGAGAGAGCATGATGCGCCTCTGGTCCGCGCTGGCCCAGGGAGGAGACTGGTATGAAAGAGCAGGCAAGCAAGGTCTCTTGACCTTTGCTGCTTCCCCAAACCCTCTAGGCGGTGCTGAGGGCTGCTGTGGGAGGAGGGCAGCACCAACAGGGGAGCAGCTCAGATGCTAGAGAGCTGAATGGTCACCTTCAGAGGGACAGCGTGACCTGTACTCATCCATATGCAAAAGCACACACGAAGCCCCAGTGAAGAGGGAACTCATTACTGCCTGATGAAGTGCTGCTTTTCTAAATTTAAATAAATTAAAATACACCAAGACACCAGGAATCCTCACCTGTTCCCTTTCCCCAAGTGCCTTCATCCCTGTGCAAAGTCAGGCAGTTGGAAAGGTGGAGGTGGGAGACAGTTCTGATTTCCATGCTTTCCGCGGTCTGAGCGGTGCTAGCCAGAGGATCTACCCCAGACTAAGCCACGTTGCCATGCTAATGATGCATCCCAGGGCCTTGGGGAATGGAGGTGAGGCCGACTGTGGGGACCTGCGGGGTGCTCAGAAGCCTGCAAGTGAGACAGTACCGGTGCCACCTGCCTGAGTGGACAGTGGCAGCCACAGCACTCTGGGAACTGAGAGGGTTTGGGGGCTGCACTTCACAGGACCCTTGCAGCAGTATGGCTCCCTGCTGGGCAGTGCGGTGGGGGTGTGTGTGTGAGACTCAGCGGAGCTTTGGAGCAGTTTCCGGGAGGCTCACCTTAGTAAGGCTCACCTTAGTAGTGTGACCAACCCAGGATGGGGAAGCTGAAACTCGGGGTGGAAGTGAGGAGATGGACACGAGGTGCAGCTAGAGAAGCCCAGGCTGAGGGTTTAGTCCTCCCTGGGCCCTGCGAGGATTGCTCTCAAGTCTAGCTTTGCCCAGAGGAGTTCAAAGCGCTTTACAATTTGCTCTCTTTCTTCTTTTTATTTTTGGTGGTACTAGAAATTGAGTCCAGGCATTTGAAATGAGCTGTAATCCCAATTTCCCTTTAATACTTTTTTTTTTTTTTTGAGACAGGGTCTCACTTTGTAGTTCCGGCTGGCCCTGAGCTCACTTTGTAGCCCAGGCAAGCCTCGAACTCAGCAATCCTCCTGTCTCTGCCTCCCGAGTGCTGGGATTACAGGCGTGAGCCACCATGCCTGGCTTTTTTTTTTTTTGCTTTTTGAGACAGGGTCTTGCTTTGTAGTTCAGGCTGGCCCTGAGCTCACTATGGTGCCCAGGCAAGCCGCAGCGAACTCAACAATCCTCCTGTCTCTGCCTCCCGAGTGCTGGGATTACAGGCGTGAGCCACCACGCCCAGCACTGTGGTATGTGGTGTTGATTGCTGGTGGGCATGTCTCCACGCCCAGCATTATATGTGGTTACCAGGGATGGAACTCAGGACCTTGCGCTTGCGAGGCAGGCACCGGGACCACTGAGCTAACCCTCCG
>PVIC010039003.1:0-17346 GCA_004025085.1 Thryonomys swinderianus
ATCTGAAAATAAAAAAACAAAAATAAAAAGAGCCAGGAATACAGTTCAGAATGAACCTAGTTCAACCTCAAGTGCTGGGACAAATGATAATATATAATGAAATATATGTTTGTAACATGTACATATTTTAACATGTGTGTGGTGCTTTTTCCATATTATAACAATGTGACATAAAAGGAAGACTAAGACCTTAGTTTTAGGAAGAAAATCTAATGAAGTTTCAGAGAAAGCTAGGATTCTTTTATATATTTACTTTTAATTAAGTACAAGTATATTCTGAGTGAATGTGAATAAACAGGGCTTTGCTTATTGTTTCCCCAGAAAAACCTTATGTGGAGGCTTCATACTTCACATACAGAGACAGAGAAATTAGAATTATGGGGTAAAATAATAGATCCTTTCAATATTTGAGAAGAAAAGATTTCATTTGCCCTGCACTTGACTGGTAAAGATAGAACTCTTAAAATGAATACTCTGAAGGTTTCTTTTCTGGTGGAAAAGGGGTTAAAGGGAAACCATTTTCTAAATATCTCTCAATCTTCTTCCCTCACCTACTGCTATTAAGCAAGGCCTTTCACTGACAGTTGAGTTACCTGCCTCAGGTCCATGGACTTGATTGTGTTAGCTCATTGCTTTCTTACAAGATACAGATGTGTTAAGTTATAGAATTCTCAGTAATGTTTACACAAAATCTTTTTAAAGAGAACTTGTGAGGGCTTGTGCACCCTTGAGCACTTGCAGCAAGGCCATGGGGTGGCTGCTGTGAAGCCATCTCCTTCAAGTGAAAGCTATTTAGCAAATAGAGAGATCATGGTGTCATGTTTAATGGGACATGACTACACAGTAAAAGAATAGGGTTTGGGTTCACATATCGCCTCATTTCTTCACATAGGTGGCCTGAGAATATTTTAAATATATATGTATTATTCACAGTAGTCAGGAAGGCAGATCATTTGCTTCTTGTTGCTTACATGTGCTAAGACTCTTATGAAGACTTTCCCAGTACACATGAATCAGTTTAATAGTGATTGCTGCCAGTTGGTGGCTAGACATCAGACTGCCAGCCTACTCAACAGCGCTGGCATCTGCTATTTGGATTCACAGTGTGCTGCTGCTATGCACCACCTCATTAAGAACAGGACCCTTGTGAGCCATAGACAGTAGCTTATTCAAGTGAGCTGAAGAAAACTCCTCCCCAAGCCAAATCTGTAGAGGTTGCAGATTATTTGGAAACTGCTCTGTGCCAGCCCTGTAGTCTGAATGCTCATTGTCTCTGATTATTTAGGTGTTTGTTAGTCTTTTAAGCCAGCAACTTGTTTCAAAGTTATACCAAAATGTAAATAATTATTTCAAAAATCTGTTAAAAAATCATTCCAGTTTTGTTTTGTTTTTTATTTTGAGGGTTTTTTTTTTTTTTTGGTGATAGAGGCATTTCTTGAAATAACACTAAGCCATTGTCTCATCAAACACAAATATTTTATTAAGTTCAGTGAATTGTGATCCACTACATTTTGTTTGGATGTATCCTCTAGAGGACATTTTTAGTTTTGCAGAATTCCTACTGTATGTTTATTTCTTGGAAACAAAGTATTAAAAGCTTCCATACAAAATTTTCCTTTTCTTTTCCCACTAAATATCCAAGGCAGCTGCTGTGAATATGAAGTATTTCTATCTTTTGGACAGAAGTGAGTGCATTTTATCCAACAACCACTGATCACCTTAGAGATTTAAACATTTTACAGAGATAAGGAACTTTATTTGGATAAATCATATAATATTTAGCTCCTTGTCATCTACCCTAAGAAATGACCTGCTTGGTACTAGTTTGAACAGTCTCAACATTGGGCCAGTTTCAAAATTCAAAGGAATTCATGGGCTGAGGTTACACACACACACACACACACACACACACACACACACTCCATAAAAGCACTTACTTGGTTCTCACATTTGCAATTACCAGCAGCCAGAATGGATTTCTTAAATGTTATGCTTGTTTGTACTATCTGAAATAAGTCTTTTTTTAAAAGAAATATTTTATTTTTTAATTGCCTTTTTTTTTTGGCAGTACAAAATTGTTTGGAATCAAACTCAGGCCCTTGTGCTTCCAAAGAAAGTGTAGTACCACTTAAGCTAAATCCTCAGCCCTGAAATAAGTCTTCTGTGGGAAAACAGAAGAAATACAGGGTTTCAGACTTAGTTCTTCAGAATGCATTTTCTGAGGCTCTGAGATTCAGTTTAATCTGCTGGACAGTTAAGAAGTGCTTCTGGACACTTGTAATAAAGAGAAGGCAGAACATGGTAAAATGGGAAGCTAAATTTTAGCACAGATCCAGGAACAGCCTTGGCCAACATCACAGGGAGCTCTGGAGTAGGAGTGGTCTTCAGACCTGTTCTGAAATCGTCAAGAGAACAACTTTATTCCCACACTTCTAAGTAAGGTGGTTCTCTGTAGCTGAGGCAATTCTGGAGCAGGCCTTACAAATACAGGCTGCTGGCTGTCCATCCACCCAGCAAACAGCATGAGTCTCGCTTGGAGAGGGAGCTCTGAGCTGTACATCAAAATGTTGGTAAATGGGATTGGTCATGTCTCTTTTAGAGAAGAACACTAAACATTCACACATAAATGGGTTTGAAAAACTGGCAATAAAAATCTTTCTGATTTTATTTCTCCTAACATCAATTTGTATCCTATGAACTAGTGTTTTACACACCTAATTTGATAAATCTCCTCAATCACACAGTGCCTTGCAGGCTGTTTTGAAAGAACTGTACAAAGACAGTTTGCTATACACCTGTTCTTCAACAGCAGTGTATCAGGTCCACCTGAAAATTGGTTGTGGACTTGTAAGCCATACACTTAGGTGTGTGGAAAACTGGCTTTATTTTTCCATAACTGAACTTAGCTTATTTCTTAAACTCTTCTTCCCATTGGTGCCAAACACACATGACACACACACTTCTGTCATCACTACTACTACATCATCATCAACTTATATTTTTCAAGTTAAAAAAAGAATCAATTAGTTGCAGAGTAAGGATTATTGATGCTTTTAAATAACTTCAGTGTAGAATACAGTGATATCTCCTCCCCCTTTTTATAATATGAAGAAATACAATATGCAATTTGTTTCTATAAAATCCTTTTTTAGTCATATTTTTAAATAGTTTCCATAAATTAAAAAATGAATCCCAGTGAAATATTAGGAAGTACAATATCCCTGCTATGTTGAGATATCTCGTTACACCACTGGACATCAGCATAGTTAAATTTTATATTTAAAAACAAGAATGGGAGGAATCTGTGTTAATTGTAATTCTAAATTAAAAAGTAAAGCTGAAACCCATTGCCCCCCCAAAAAAAAATAAAATAAAAAATAAGTTAATACAACATCTTCTGGGGGTCCTGAAGGGACAGGTTCTGAGAAAAGACACAAAAGAGTAGGGCACAGGGGACTAGAGCTTCTTGAGCCAAGGCAAAGTTTATTACAATTTGCCACATATATATCTGATTCCAAGCAGGAAGTTAATTTACTTACCTTGTGAGGGGGTCTCTTGTCTACACCAAGACACTACAAAAGGAATATGCGAATCAAGTAGACTGAGGGGTTAATGGGTGCTATGCATATATTCTAAGAGAAGAAGGCTGCATCTGATGACACTACCATGGTGGAAACTTAGATAATTTTCTACAAGGAACAACAGACATTTAGGAGTCTGCATATGCCACTCTCTGGAGGCCATCTTTAGACTCCTTCTTACAAAGTCTTCCTGATAATGCCAGAGTAGCAAACTGACAGTTTCCACCAGTCCTTTCTTTCTAGGGTAATTCCTTCACTCTTCTCTTTGTCTTATTTTGTTGAGTCTATCATAACAAAATGCTATATTCTGCATAGATTATAAATAACACAAATTTATTTCTCACATTCCTGAAGGCTGCAAAAGCCAAGGTGAGGGTGCTGAGAGACTCTGTGCATGACAGGTCACTTAAATTGTTCATGGGTCACTCTTTTCACTGTGTCCTCAGAGGGGAGGGGTAAATAAATTCCCTTGGGCTTGTTCATAAGGGAAGAATACCACTTACTTCCTGAAGACTTAATTTCTGATATCATCACTTTGGGGTTATAATTAATATATCAATTTAGGAGTTTGAACACAAAACTTCAAGACAATAGGACTCTTCTTCCACCTAAGGACTTAGGTGACATTGTGGCATCTGATTCCTGGTTTACATCTAACTATGGCTGGCATCTACAGAGAAAAACATGACGCTTTCTGGTCTTCACTGACATCTCCCTCCATGCTGCCATCTAATAAAATTCAGAAAAGAGTTCTTTACAAGAGTTTCCACAGTCTCTCTGCCAAGAGACTCTCAGGTCTGTCAGCTGTTTGGATTGTTTCTTTAATGTTCTTCAACCATCAAGAAAACAACCAACATTTTCTTGATCTCCTGGGTCTGTAAGGATCATAGAGCAATGTAGGAACCATGTGACTTGGTATTCAGTACAGGGGCTTCTAATTCAATATCTAATGTCACAGTGTCAAGACCAATGCTATGAAACTTTTTTCCTCAAATTAACCAGATGAGACACCAATCTCTTCATTTTTATACCATGAACATTTTTTTTTTCTGGGAGATCTTTTAGTATATGTGCTGCCGAAGCGAGCACTTTCTGGGAGATCTTTGATGCATTGACTTAGAATATTGATATTTTCTTCAGAAAACACCACCAGTATTCTCCTGCTTTCTCTTCAAATGTGATGTAGAATGCTCTTACTTCATGCTGAGATTGTTATTGTTTTTATCCCTATGACTGAGTTTGAAGGAGGCAGGGTGTGGAGAGAACTGACTCACCAACTATTCCTCCCCCAACTCTAAACTTAATGCTATGATTTTGGCCCTTGGAAGCCTGAAAGCGAAAAATTAAATTTTCTTTTGCATATTTGTTTTGATAGATTTTCTATGGTTTCTCAAGACATTAAGTTTATAAGCTAGTCTGAGTCAAGGAATGAGCTTGGGTGGATACTGGAGTAGAAAACAGTATTTAACTCTAGAGAGAATAATACTTATAGTTTTACTCTATTCTATTCCATTAGACTATTCATATATGTTTATACAAATGTGACATAGTTTCAATTTTTGTAGCTTTAGGATGGGTGTTGATGTCTGGTACTAATAGGTATTCTAGCTTTTTGTTCTTCAAGGCTTTCTTGGCTCTTGTATAGTTCTGTTTAAATACATTTATTAATTTCCTGAAAAAATAAAAGTCTCACGTAGATTTTGATTGGATTCACACTTACTCTATAAATCTGTAGTATTTTCAAAATATTGATCTTTACAATGTCTTCCATACATTAATATCTCCACTTGTTGAAATCTTTGTCTTAGTAATATTTTCTGGTTGTCAGTATCTAAAAATGGTAGATTTCAGAATTAATTTACTCTTAGGTGTTTGCTGCTTTAGATACTACTATAAATTTTAAAGAGTTTTTTTTATATGAGATCTCACTATGCAATTCAGGCTGGCCTTGAACCCTCAGAAATCCCCCTGCCTCTGCCTCCTGAATGCTGAGATTACAGGTGTTTGTGACCACACCTGGCCAATCATTTAATATTTTGACCTTGCTACAGTCACAAAGTCCTTTTCACAGTTTACAAAGGTTTTCTGGATAAACAAATATAATCAATGAAAATTTTATTCTTTCCCCCTTATTTATTCCTGCACTTTCTTTCCTCCCACTCCTTCATTGCTGTAGTTAGGACATCAAGTGTAACACTGAACATAGGTGATGACAGTGAGCATCACAATACTGAGGTTATATTTCATGTTTTGCATGGAACTGCATATTAAGAACTATGCTACCCATGGGTTTCCCTCACCCTGTTAATGGGATTGATCTCAGGACCTTTGCTCTAAGCTACCTCTCAGCTTTTATTTATTATTATTATTTTTTGTTTCCAGTTTTGAGAAAGGGTCTCATCAAGCTGTTAAATTGGCCTTGAGATCACTTCTGAGAGCTAGATTCCAGCTATGTGTCACAGTGCCCAGTTTATGTGTAGGCTAATAGATAACTTATCAGGTTAGAACAGTTCCCTTTGTTCCTAGTTTGAGGATAATTGGTATTGTCGATGAATGTTGATTTGTTTGTTCACTCTCTAGCCACTCTCATGTGGTTTTCCTTATATATACTTATATGACAAATTACATAAACTACTTGGAAATGTTACATTTCATGATATATTAGTCTCTTTATACACTGTAGATTTTACTTGGTGATATTTAGTATCTGAACATTTATGCTTGGAAGATTTATTGGCTTGTGTGCTTCCTCAATTTCTTTCTTGGAGACCTCTTAGCGGATGTTTCTAAGGAAGAAAGAGGAGACGTAACCTAGGTAATAACCTCTATGTATTGCTAACGGACTTTATGTAAAGTAATATTAATTCTTAATAAGTAAATCTTTATGACATGGGACTGATGATAGTAAACAAAACCATAATCTATAAACAGATGGAGTGTTGCTTGTAGGAAAATGTTACATAATTACCCAGGTACAAAACATGCATATCAAAACTTATCTGTTTTATGTTGTAGAATGAGTTCATATTTTCCAGGCTGGTCAAATAGCTCATTCAAGGCAAGAAGGAAGGACCTTGTAATCGACAAGCAATGTCAAGACTTTTGTTTTCCTGTGCCTCATGATTATAAATTTAAGATTAGTTAAACTTTAGAATGAATTAAACTCCTGAACACTGTGAGTCTTTGAGTCTAGTACTACAATGCTATCTTTTACGCTGGCTCTGTCTACAATTTTCCTTTCTTTTGCAATGTTTTTGTCCAGTTTTGTATCAAAGTTAGGACTGCTTCTTATAACAAGGTTGGGAGTATTTACATTTTTCTATTTAGTTGAAAAACTGTGCTAACTTGGTAATTTTTTCTCTTAAAATATGAAGAAAATTTATCAATAAAGTAAGACAGGCCTGACTAGCACTTTGTGCAAAGCTATGTACTTCCCCTGTTTTGGAAGATGCCTACTGGTCTCTCCTTGACAAGGGAATACTGTTAAAATCATCATAAAAATCTATGGAGAAGTTTGGGAACTGAAAAGGGAAGAAAAATAATTCAAACTGAAGGAATGGCAAGAAATAGCATGCTATGTTAAGCACGGTGGTACATGCTGTAATTGCAGCTACTCACGAGGCTGAGGCAAGAGGATCCTAAATCCCACCTGAGCAACTCATCAAGATCTTGTCTCAAAAGAAAAAGCAACATACACTAGGGATGTCCTGCAGTGGTGGAGCACCCATGGTTGGATCCTCCTGATTTTCTGAAAAATCAGAAAAAAGGAAAAAAGCCTTGGTCAAGAGCATTAGTACTTTTTCTAAGAGGCCAGAATGTATGTATTTAAGGACGTTTTCTTGGGGCACAGTACTTATCATGTGCTGTGATGTCAATGCTTCCAAAATTCATGTGGAAATTTAACTGCTGATGTGGCAGCATAAAGAAGCGGTGTCTTTATAAGGCTATTAGGAGATGGGGTAGACCCTTTATGAATGGGATTCATGATTTTGAAAAGGGTATGAAGAATGAATGAAGCTCTTGGGCCTGTTCCTCCTTCTGCCATGTGAGGGTATAATGTTTATCCCCTACAGGGGATGTAGCTTGGAAGCAGAGATCGGTCCTCTCCAGACATCAAGCTGCCTGGACTTTGATCTTGAATTTCCTATCCTCCACAACAGTGAGAAATATGTTTCAGTTCTTTATAAATTACCTGGTCTCAGATGTTTTGTTATAGCAGCACAAATGGACTACTATATCATTCTAGCTAGAACTCTAGGGAATGGAGTGACTTCACTGATAGGGTAGTTCTCAGAAACTTAAAAATAGGGTCAGTAATTGCAAGGAAAATGGAAATGTCCACGTTTTCTAGTAATGGTAGGAAGGAGAAGGAATGAAGAGGCTAAGGGAGGGTTGGGGATTAGTTCAGCAGGACAGTGTCAGCCTGAGAAGCCCAAGGTTCAATCTCTGGTACCAACCAAAAAAAAAAAAAAAGGCAGGGGGAGAAGGAGAGAGACTGAGGGACATGGTTTTATTTCAAGGGAGGACAGGCTCAGAAGCTACACAATTCACCAAGGTCACCAAGGATGTACCTGTGAGAAGGCAACAGTATCACCAAGGTAAACAGGAGATCTTTTTTCAGAGGGCTGACGATGAGGCTGAGGTGGTCACAGAGCTGGGCTTGGTAATATCATTCAGGAGTAATGGGCCCTGAAGTAATAAAGGGCCCTGAAGGACTGGCACGTAGCTATGAAAAGCCAAAAGGCTGTAATTACTGTAACTACTGGTGAAATTGGAGGGGTAGTTAAGTGGGCTTGACTCACAGGCGTTTGGGATGATTAATTAAAGGTAACACCCCTACAGACACAACAGTTAAGCAAGTAAAAAGGATGTTCCTTAACATCTGTAAGCAAAGAAGGCTAGCTGAAAAAGCCCAAGTTTGAGGATATTGGTCCCTCACTCAGGCCCCAAACACGGGGGATTTTCTAAGGAATCTACAGATGGAAGAGGTGGCTTAGACCTTATAAGGTATAACTGTTATACACACAGGCACTGTCATGAATCCTCAAGACTGACCCCAAATGGGCTTATGATCATTTACTAGGATGATCATACATTGTCAAAAGAAAACATGTTGACATTTCTAGTATTTTGGCATGGGGCAGTGATAGTGAAAATTTTAGAGCCTGAGGGACCAAGCTGTAACCTGAACCCACTTCTTTATTACAAAGCACCAACACTGGCTCCTGTGTGCACTGTTATCTGATGCTCAGCTGCTGGAATGGTGCTGGGGTTACTTGGCTCACATGCCAACAGAGAGCGCTCTCTGCACCCGCTCTAGCATGTATGCCATAGACTCAGCATCACTGGCTTAGGGTCAGAGTTGACACCAGCATTCAGTCATTTTTCCAGCAGCCAGGCCTGCGTAGGAATGTGCACCAAAAGGGTGAACTGTGCTACTTGTGAAAATGCACCGCTTGCATTTCTTGCCAAGGTCTCAGCTACTGTTCTCAGTCCAGGGCCATTTTCATAGCAAAGCAACATTTCCCACAGGTTGTTTCCATCGACACAATGACTGAGGCAGGTATACTGAGCAGAACTGCTCCTAGGAGGTAAGAAACTCCTTCACTGGTAAAGTGGTTTGACTGTTCATCCACTGACCTTAACTTGAGTAGCATGAACATCTTCTCTTTTACTTGTCTATCCATCTAAAAGAATTTACTATGAATAACTGAATCACACATCTGCATGCAGATTAATCCTATGATCTCCTGCTGGAAGGCTGAAAAATCATCCCTGATTTTTGTCTGTCCCAGTCCAAGGGCAAAAGCTAGATCTCAGTGAGTCAGGCAGAAAAAGAATTCAACTGTTCTCCAACTTTTTGTATTATCAAGACCCTTGACCTATTGGATAATGCCCACCTACACCGGGAATCACAGTCTGTTCTACTCAGTTCAATTCAAATGCTCTCTCTTGGAGAAACACTCTCTTGGAGACATCCAGGAATAACTTCAAATCATGTGCTTGGGCATCTTGTGGCCCAGTCAAGTTGACCCACATGAAGTAAACTGTTAAATCTTCATAAGGGGCAGATAGGTAACATGTGGACTCGCTACTTCTGGCTTCTTCTCTCCTTTATCCTTTACAGCTATGTCCCCAAATGAACCTCTTGTCTCTTTGTGTTTGTTGCTTGGAAAACTAGAACAAATTTGGATTTTATTCTGGGAGGTAGTTACTTAAAGCTTTACATCACTCAGACTTGTTTTTAAGGTTTTTTTTTTTTGGGGGGGGAGGGTGTAGACTTTAGTCAGGTTATTTTAGCTCTACTGATATTACATATAACCATACATTTCAGGGATCTTTAGTGAATGCCTGGAGTTCTTAGATTTTTCCACTGTGGTCGGATGGAATGAAATACTTCCCAACTTCATGGTAAATTTTTTTTTCTTTCTTTCTTCACTATTAAGGATCAAATCTAGGCTTATTATTTTTTAAGAGAAGGTCTTGCTAAGTTGCCTAGGCTAGCTCTGTATTCATGATCATCCTGACTCAATTCCTCATGTAACTGGGATTGCAGGCATGTATCACCACATGGTTGTTAGTTTTTTAAGTTAAGTGTTCAGCAAAGGACAGAAAGGGATCACTATGTAATTTTATGAAATTATTTCTTCTGCATAGCTTCCTCATTGATAGTCTGCTGTAAAAGTGCAAGTCTCAAATTCCAGTTTCAAATCTAGTGTTTGTTTCAAGTCAGCAAGAGTGCTAATGCTCAATTCCTTCCCTTCCTTCTGCAGTGATGATACCTGCTGAAGGCAAGGCTGCTGTAGTCTCACCTTTCTTCCCTGCTGTGATCAGTCCTTTGCTACAGGTTTACAGTGACTGAAGAGGTACTCAAACTATTACTCTTCTTGCTTTTTGAAACACAGGCAGACAATCTTTTCATAAAAGTTCTAGTACTCAAGTTAAGGTATTTTTAGAACCATATATTTTCCATAAGCACTTTGTTTCACAAAACGTTGGGAAAAGTTTCAGTATGCTGTTTTTTTTTTCCATTAAAATTCATTTTAAAGTATTTTCTAAATCTAACATTATTCTTTATTTGGCTCAGGGGTCATTCAGAGTATGCTTTTAAAATTACAGGACTTAGAGAAATTTTTAATTACCTTTATGTAATTGCTTTCAGGTTTAATTCATACTACATATTATTTTAATCTTTTGAAATATTTAGACTCATGATTTAGCCTAAGTTGAGTTTTGCTAAATATTCTTGGATACACATTCAAAGACTAGAAATTCTTAAGTTTTTGAATGTAGTATTTTATAGCATCTTATTTATATGCATATAGTGAAAATACATAGCATTTAGGTGGAATTTAAAATATACTGACCTGAATAACTCAAAAGTTTTATTATAATAATAGCAATTCCTGACCAAGTAAGAGGATAATGATGATGATGATGATGATGATAGAACTACTTCTGGTAAGATGATATTCGTAGGAGAATACTGAGTTAAGTCAGTTTTCCCATATCCAACCAATATTAATGCCATCCCTTATGATGGACATTATCTCCACAGTTTCTTGTGTTTCTACCAGTTTGTCTTAATTATTTACAAGGACAGTATCATGAGTGCTACATGATAGTAGAAAATAGTACCTCAGGAAAGGTTAATGACATTAATCATGAAGGTCATGGAAGATACAAGAAATAGTTAATTTTATTTGTTATTTTTCTCCAAAAAAATTTCAACTGTATCTGAAACTGCACGATATTAGAAGATATCTATTATCTCTTCCCAATCATCAAGTAGAATCATTTTTTTTTAACTTTCCAGGTTCCACAGTCCCTTTTTCTTACAAACACGACTCAGTATTAAAACTGCCATAAACATACAACTTCTAATATATTTAATCTTTCTGTCTCTCCATTCTGTCAACCTTATTGTACATACTGACTTATTATGGAAAGAAGCAATGAGATAGATTTAGACATGTCTAGCATCACATTATACCAATTTCTCTCTTGTGTACTGGCTCATTTTCAATGTCTGATTCTAGTCACAGCTCTGGGGATAGTTCTGGAAGGTTTTACCCTGCTCTGTGCTGACAGTGCCTCTCTGTAGTAATGCATATGTTAAAAACCTGGCCTCCTCCATAGTCCTACAAACACTGTCATGCAGGCCAGAGCAGTTAGGGGACTTAAAATCCTATGAGACCAGCCTTTAACAAAGAAATGCTCTTATAGAAAATGTTTCTGCTTTTTATCTCTCTGACAGAACTCTGAAACTAAATTTAGTAAGAACCTTGGGGTTCTGTATTATGTAGCCATTAACAGTAATGGGCTATAGAGGCACTGGCTTGAGTTTTCTTTCCCCTTACTTCTTATTCACTCCTCTGTTGTTCATCTGTGCTCCCTGAGATCAGATTCCCCAAAAGAATGTGTCTATATTTATCTTAGGCTCTGCTTTCAAGAAAAACCTAGATTAAAAGACTAGGTAAGTATGTTGTTGATGGATTATATAATGCAGGAATATAATTTTCCTTTACTCTGCATGAATCCTAAAATCACTGATTCAGGAGGCAGCGTGACTGGTGATTTCCATCTTTTTCCTTTTTGAAAGCTCATCATCCATTCTGAACCTGACCACCTGAAAAAAAATAAGAAAAGGTGGTACAAATTAGCTTATAATAGGGTAAATAAATTTCTCTGTGATGATGGTTAAGTATTGGTTTAGTGAGAGGATCCTTGGAAATATGCACGCATATACAAATGTAATATGGAAAAGCTCTCAAACTACTTAAAGTTTTTTGTTGCTTTGGAAATAAGCATATAACATTTCTTATGCCTTCTGGTCAAAAAGCTATATCTTTTGCTTTATAATGACTTTTACTAAGAAATTTGAACATATTTTAAAAACTCATGCTTCATAGGAATACTGACAGTATTTCTTCAGTCATGGAGAAATGCTGTCCCCCTAAAAAAAATAGGGAGTTATTATTAGGAATAAATTAAAGTTGTTTTCAGTTAATCTTGAGTAAAAATATTAACAATTATAATTAGTTACACATTGGAGGTTATCTCCAAGAGAACAAAATCAGTTAAAAATCTCTCCCTTATGGAACCTACATTCTAGTGGAACAGAAGGTGAGACAGTAAGCAAATTATATCATTTAAACTCCTTGTATTAAAGTATTAACTACAGATAAAAATAAACTGAGAACAGTGTTATGGCTGAATTATATTTTGTCTAAAAAATTCACGTTAAGGTCCTAACCCTGTTTCTCATAATGTAAATACATTCAGAGATAAAGCTTTTAAGAAGGTGTTTACATTAAAATGAGGCTCTCAAAGTGGCTTCCAAACCAAAGCAGCTCTAATTATACTTACAGGAGGCCAGCTAGACAAAGAGAGGTCAGGAGTTCTCAAGCACCAAGAAAAATCACAGGTCATAGCCAGACGTGGCCAACTGTAAAGCCAGGGCAAAAACCTCAGAAGAAACCGAACCTACTAAAACTTTGATCTGGATTTTTAGCCTCCAAAATTGAGAAAATAAACTTTAGCTGTTTAAGCCACTAACTCAGTGTATTAATGATGGTGACCTAGCCTAGAATACACAAGCTTTTTGGGTTATCTACAGGCATCATTGAGAAAATGACATTAGAATAAAGACCTCAGGACAAGAAGAGAAGCAGCTGTAAGATATTTGTAGGACAAACACTCTGAAAGAAGGAAAAGCAATCCCTAAAGCCCTGTGTCAAGAGGGGCTGGTGTGGTTTGTTAAACAGGCGCATGAGGAAAGGAGTTTAGAAGGGGCCTGTGTGAGGAGGTGGTGCCAGTTATGTCAGTGAGAGACTCTCAATAGACCACGTGGGGCCACAATGCATACCCGGGGATGTTTTAAAAAATAATGAGGACATTTTCATGTTACCAAGATTGGGGTGGTGATACTGACCTCTTTTAGTGATAGCATTCATAACTAACTATGTTCAGGACAGTTCCATTCGATAAGGTACTTTTCTATAGACTATGTGACTTCAAAATGTGCTATGGCTAATTCATATAGATGTAAAAGTTTGTAATTTTGGGGGGCCGGAGATTTAGCTTAGTGGTTCCAATGCCTGCCTTGCAAGCGCAAGGCCCTGAGTTCGATCCCGGTAACCACATACAATGCCGGGTGTGGTGACTCACGCCCACCAGCAATCAATACCACATAGCACAGTGCAGGGTGTGATGGCTCACGACTGTCATCCCAGCACTCGGGAGGCAGAGGCAGAAGGATTGCTGAGTTCGAGGCTTGCTCAGGGCCAGCCTGAACTACAAAGCGAGACCCTGCCTCAAAAAAAAAAAAAAAAGTTTGTAATTCTTTATGGTAACTTCTATATTTCATTTAAGACAAACCAGATAATCAAAATCAATTCTTCATTGAAAACAGTGATGATTCTGGATAAAATATATTTGATCAAATTGGAAAGATGTGCTAATATTTTTATGCCTCATACTCTCTCTTTGTCTTCTGGAAATCCAATTCCATGTGTATTAGTCTGCCTGACAATGCTTTACAAGTTATTGATGTTCTTATCACTTAAAAAAAATTCTTTTTTTCTCTGTATACTTCAAATTTAGATGACTTGTACTGACCTGTCTTCAAGTTTACTGGTCCTCTCTCCTATGTTTACAATCTACTGATAATCTCATCAAATGATTTAGGTTATTATATTTTCTCACTTCTAGTATTTCCATTTCCCTTTCTAAAATATTATTTGTATTTCTCTACATCTTCACCTATTATATCTACCCTCACTACATTTGTTAAAGTTATCTTACATTCCTTATCTACTGACTCAGCATCTTCAGGTTAGTTCCTTTTGATTTATGACAAGTGGATACTGTCATAAAGGGGATACTATAGTGCAGTGGGAAAGGATTATTTTATTTAAGAAAGATTTAGATCAACTGGTTAGTTAAAAAAAATCCTCTCTCCATATCACGGTGAAAAAATTAACCCTAACGTGGTTAGCAGATTGAAAATATTCAGAGGAAAACATGTTTCCAAATAGTAACATAGGTAGCAATGTCTTGATGACTTAACAGGTAAGAGACAATTCCTTATGGGTCAACATAAGCATGAACATTTAAAAAGTTTTAAAATCTACATTTATCAAAATGTAACAATGAAAGATTTAAAATAAAAACCATGGATTGGAGAAATGGGTTTGTAGTACTCATCTGAAGTATGTAAATCAGGGCCAAGATTTAACTCACAGGAACGGTACCTGCCTGGAAAGTGCAAAGTCCTAAGTTTGATCCTCAGTACTCTCTCTCTCTCTCAAAAAAAAATCTATATAAGTAAAGCATGACAAACAACTTAATAAAAATACCTAAAGAGCCCATTACTAAAGACCCTATCCTAGAGGAAAACGACCATAAGATGCTCTTTATCAATAGTAAGCACAAGTGTAAGTCAGGAACACACTACCACTGAATACTGGGGAAGACTTGGGACAGTAAGAACTCAGGACACAAGCCAGTGGCACTGGAATTCTGAGACTGCCAGGTAGTATAAACACAGCTGATCCATAAACACACTCTGCACCCAGACATTCCTTTCACGTATCAGTGTCAAAAGACACATGTACTCATGTGAACAGATAGACATACAGTATTATGTTCACAGGAGCATTTTCTGTATTAACCCCAAACTTGGAAACAATCTGAATGTCCAGTATCAGTTTGAGGGACAAAGTACAAAAGACCTCATAATCATATTATTTAATCTTTGTGAAATACTCCAAAGAGCTAACTATAGAAAAAGAGATTAGTGGTTGCTTAGGACTGAAAAGAATAGAAAGGTGATATTAGATGTGAGCGTTTGAAGGGATGGAATTGCTTTTTAAGTGATGAAAAATGTTCTAAATTTGACTGTAGTAATAACTAAAAATATCTGTAAATATACTAACAAAATTGTACAGATTGAGTCTATGAATTGAGTGGTATGTAAATTATATCCCAACGGTGTTATTAAGAAAAATAGCCGTGTAGAGGGTAAATTTTATGTACTCAATGCCATAGAGCAAAATATAAATTTGAACAAAAAGACCGGTTTCACGAAACAACATACATGAACTCAAATAAAATGTAGGGTGAAAGAAAGCAAATACTATAGAATAGTCACTGAGTGATTCATTGAACTTTAAGAACAGACAACACTCAGCTATGTATGTAAGGGATAAAACTGTGGCTACATTTCAGAAGTTGTTTCTTTCCGGGTAAGGAGAAGTATGATTACAGAAGTATATTTCTTTATCCAAATGTGGCTGCAAATCTGTTTTCATCCAAAAGGTTACTGAGCTATATAATGTGTGCAATTTCCCCAATCTGTACTTCAACAAAAGTTTTAAGGAGTCCTTTTATCAGTATGCACTGAAAAACAGAACTCTAAATGAAGAATTACTGTATGTAGGTTGAGGTTACGGAGAATTCCTATTTTCTTCTATATACTTTTCGGTATTTCCAAATGACCACAGTGAACATATATTAATTTATCATTAGAAAACAAGCGATCAAAATACAACGGTCTAATTCCAGGCGTGGTGGCTCACACTTGTATTGCCAGCCATTGGGAGGCAGAGGCAGGGGGACTGCTCTGAGTTCGAGGCTTGCTGAGCTACATGTGAACTCGGGGCCAGCTTGAAGTACAAAGCGAGACCCTGCCTCAAACAAACAAACAAAAATGGTCTGAGATAGCCTGCAGCACTTTCCTTTATTCAGAAGGTAGGACCCTGGCTCCGCCCCCTCCCCCGCCCGCCCGGGGAGGGTCCCGAGACACACCGCGCGGCCCGAGCACACGCGTCCCTTCCGTCCTCACCGGGTGCCGGAAGCACAGAGGCGAAGGTGTGACAGCACCTCCCGTCAGCGAACCCGACTCCTGCTGCTCTCGGGATCGACGCGGAAAAGTTCGCCAACTCCTGGTTACAGACGCCGCACAGAGAAACCTCGAGGGATTAAACATTTACCTGAGTCCGCACCACCGGCCGGATTGAGCTCCGACCGCAAGGCGGAGTCCACGCAGAAGGCGATCAGGACGCTCGCCGCAGCCCGCAGGACCACGGCGGAGCGGGCTCCACTCTTCCAACCGACTAGGCGTGGCTGCTACGGCCGAGAAGCAAGCGGAGCTCCCGTGCTTCTACTCCTCTTTCTCCTCCTCCGCCGCCTCACACTGTCTGGCCAGCGGGTTGGGCACTCCCGGAGAAGCGGGGCGTGGGCGCGGCCCGTACCTCTGCGCATGCGCGAGAGCCGCCCACAGACCCCCCCCCCACACCGGACGTTCCACCCACATCGGGCTCCACCCACCACGCAGGCTCCACCCTCCAGCTCCCTGCAGGAGTGACTGGCTCCACACTTCTATGTAAGTGTGGGCTTTTTGCTTTTGGAAGCTCTAATTGCTCGCCTCGGACCATCTTAAACTCTTGCTCGTGTGACACAACCGCCAGTGTCTTGATGGTGCCAGTGCTTCTGACCCGCTAGACTCCCCGCCGCGCACCTAAGGGATTGTACTTTCCCTGCTCCAGACCTAGGATCTGTTTCTCAGGACCACTCAATGCTTTCAGTGAAGATGATATTTGGAGACTACAATCTGTGCATGTAAGGAAGTTTGTGGTTGAAGCTTTGTCATTACTTCTCAGCCTTTTCAATACAAAAATCTAGAAAATACTTAATTTTTAAAAGAGAAACAAAATGAAGCATAAATTTGTGCTGCTGTCCAAGTTCTAATGAAGGGTTATAG
>PVIC010039004.1:0-11290 GCA_004025085.1 Thryonomys swinderianus
AGAAAACTGAAATTTTAAGAAAGTTAGAAAAGCCATTATTCATATCAGAGAAGGTAGAAAACAGAACAGAGAATATTATTAGGGATAGTGAAATTTAATAGTGAACAAGGGGTTAATGCACTTAGAAGATAAAAGAAGCCTAAATATATATGTATTCAGTACCAGATGTACAAAATTTATGGAGCAAAAACTGACAGAAACAATGGGAGAAAAGACAGTTACAATGGGAGACATCATTCCTCACCAACTTCAAGGCCACGTACACCACAGCAAAAAAAAAAAAGGCTTGATTACCCCAACTGAAAGTTATACACACCAATCCATAACAGCAAAACACAAATTTTACAATTCCTATGAAGCATTCATCAAGACAGGCAATCTGCTGAACCAGGGCTACGTCTTTATAGATTAAAAGAACTGAAACTATACACAATGCATTCTCCTATCACAATGGAACTGGATTAGAAACCAATAACAGAAAACACTGGAAAGTTCCCAGACATTTTGAAATCAAGCAATATACTTCTAAAATAACCATGAGCCAAATAAGAAACCACAAAAGCAATTTTAACATATTTTCAACAGAATGGAAGTGAAAACACAGCATATCAAAAATCTGTGAGATGCTTCAAAGATGATGCTTCTTTGAAGGTGCTTTGAAAACATTTACAGTTTTCTGTGCTTTTATTATCAGTAAATGTCTATAAGCAATTCTCTAAGCTTCTACCATAGAAAGCTAGAAAAAATGGAACCAGTTAAACCAAACTAAGTAGCCAGTAACAAAATAACAAACAACAGAAATCAATAAAATACACATCTGAAAAGTCAGTGAAACAAAAAATTGGTTCTCTGAAACAAGATTTAATGAAAATGACAAACTTTTAGTGTGACTGAACAAAAGAAGATAGAAATTGCCAAGGTAAAGGATGAAAGGGTGACATGACTAAACACACTGGGGATGCTGGCTATTGAGATATGCCAAAGACAAGCTAAAAAGTTCTTTCTTTAAGGGAAAAGGGAAAAGTTCTTAATAAATAAAGAAAAAAGTCACATGCAGAGGCTGCTGATACCTACAGTCAGAACACAACATGGTTTACACAGCATTCAGTACTTTCCATAGGTTTAGACATCTACTAGGGGCTACTTCCTGTGGACAGAGGTGGGAGCTCAGGAGAGGCCACTGCCATGATGAAATTCTTCATTACCATGGTTGCAGTGTTGGTTAGATGAATTTATGTATGTGACAAAATGTCAAACAATACACAGAATTGACATTAGTGTCAGTTTCTAGTTCTGATATTGTTCTGTAGTTACTTTAAGATGCAATATATAACTAATAAAGGAAACTGGGTAAGTGGTTTTTACATATTATGCTTTGCAACTTCTTATAAATTTATAATTATCTCAAAGTAAAAAGTTTAAAATAGAATTAATTTAGTGAATTAATTTAGTGCATGCTTACTCTCAGGATCTACTATAAGTAATTTTTTTCCTTTTCTCTAAAATAATTATAGCATCTTTATTCCTAATTCCTAAAAACTAAGATGGAAGTCAAATTGAATAAGAGTATGTTATGGCTTGTGCTTATATGTTTTGTTTTTTGTCTTCTTTTTTAAGACAGGGCCTCGCTTTGTAGATCAGGCTGGCTCTGAGCTCACTATGTAGCCTGGCAAGACCCAAACTCAGCATTCCTCCTGCCTCTGCCTCCTGAGTGCTGTGATATGAGCCACCACACCTAGCACTGTGGTATGTGGTACTGACTGCTGGTGGGCTTGAGTCACCACACCTGGTATTGTTATATTTGGTTACCAGGGATTAGACCAGGGACCTTGCACTTGCTAGGCAAGCACTGGAACCACTGAGCTAAATCTCTGGCCCACTTGTGCTTATACATTCCCCCAAAGACTCATTTTTGTTTGTTTGTTTGTTTGAGACAGGGTCTCGCTTTGTAGTTCAGGCTGGCTCTGAGCTCACTATGTAGCCCAGGCAAGTCTTGATCTCAGCAATCCTCCTGTCTCTGCCTCCCGGGTGCTGGGATTACAGGCATGAGCCACCACGCCCGGCACTGTGGTATGTGGTATTGATTGCTGGTGGGAGTGAGTCTCCATGCCCAACATTGTATGTTGTCACCGGGGATCGAACTCAGGACCTTGAGCTTGCGAGGCAGGCGCCGGAACCGCTGAGCTAACCCTCCGGCCCCAAGCCTCATGTGGTTTTAGGTAGAGCTTTTTCAGAGGTGGCTGGATCTAGAGTGTGTGAGGCTGGAATTGAGTCATAGTGCAATGCTAGGCCCAAAGGCACTATCCACCCTCGGGAATCTGAATAAGATAAAACGGACAGAAAGATGCTGTTCTCTTGTTGCTTTTGCTATCTTGTGGGTGCCATGAACTGTTATTCTCTTCTGAGATGTCCCTCTGCCATGTGCCACTCTGCTTTGGAGACAGCCAACTATGGACTGAAACCTCTATGGACAGTAAGCTAAATACACTTTTCATCCTTTAACTTTGATTTTCAGGTATTTTGTTTCAAGGATAGAGAAAAGTAACAAAGACAGGGTACATGTGTATGATCCCAATAATATAATATTTTGGAAAAGACAAAACTATGAAAACAATAAACAGGCCAGCAGGTTGCCAGGGGTTGGAAAACAGGAAGGATGAACAAGCAGAACAGAAGAGGCTGGGGGCAGGAAATATACTGTATATAGTAACATAATGGTATGTATGCAACATAATGGTATGTTGTAGGACAGAACCTACAACACCGTAAGACTAAGCCCTCATTGCCAGGGACTTACCTTAAGTACTGAACCTGTCTTGGAAGCACAAGGGTCCAAGTTTGATCCCCAGTACCACCAAAAACAAACAACAACAACAAAAAAGAATAAGCCCTCATGTAAACTATGGATCTGGGATGAAAATGTCTCACTGTAGGTTTATCACGCATACCATTCAGGTCAAAGATGTAAAAGAGGGGAGGCTATACACTCATGGGAATGGTGGTATCTCTATTCCTTTCCCTTAATTTAGGTGTGAATTTAGGGCTTTAAAATACCCTAAAAACAAAGTAGAAGTCACTAAACATTCACTACCGGATAAATAAACTCTTGCAGTCACACAACTGTGCGTTACTTAGCAATGAAAGGAATGGAACACTAACATGCGCAATCCAGGTGAATCTCAAAAATACTAACCTAAGAGAAAGAAGTTCCTCTCAGAAGAGAACTGTCTACTTCCATTTGTACAGCATTCCAGAATAGTCAAAACTAGAGAGGTGGAGGACCTAGAGCTATGTAGTTGGGTAAGGGTAGCAAGAGGTTGTGACCAAAGCAGGGAAAGCCTGAAGGAGTTTTCTGGGGCAATGGATCAGTGTCTTTTGCCTGTGATGTAGCAACATGAGTCTGTGTTAAAGCTCACAGAACTTATTTCTCAAAGTCAATTTACTATGTGTAAATTTTAAAAATAACATCCATTGTAAAAATAATTTATCAAAAAACTTTAAGTTCTTTCTTTTTCTCTCTCTTCTGGACAGGGTCCTGCTATGTAGCCTAGCTGCCTTAAACTCAAAATTGTCCAGCCTCAGTCTCTTGGGTGCTAGAATTATAGGTGTATGTCACCATCCTTAGCTCATCTTCAATTATTTAATAGAGGAAGAGTATTCTTGTCTTTCTTTTGTCACTACGATGTTTGCATGAGTAATTCAACCATTCACCTTGCATTTCTTTTTGTAAAATGAAAGGGGATAATCAAATTATTTCTGAAGTGTCTTCCTATTCTGGAATTTTCTGTTTCCATGCTTCTGTTAAATTTTTACCTCAGAATGAAAAAAGAATGCAATGCTTTACTATGAGCTTAAGCAGATCCTATAAACTTGCTTCACACAATACAGCTGCCTTTCAACATTCCCTGCCGTTGTTTTATGCCATCTTTTTATGGGCCATGACTATTTGACCTTGGTTATGGACTCTGAGTCAATGATCCCTGGAAGGTGTTCTTTCCTCTTTGGAATAATAAGATCTCACACTGGGAACCTAGACAAGATTTCTATTCCCTTTATCACATCAGACCTTTTCTATTTTTTCCTATGTTAAAAAAGTCTGTGGGTTAGCATTTCTATTTGCAAAATGGCAAATAGTGCTATTAATTTTATAAGATATTTGCATTACTGGAGAGGAAAATGTAAGCCATTTTTATTAGATTCACTTTATTGTTTATGTTTGGATAATCTGGGGTCCCCAATCATTTGCTATCCCCATAGAAGACCTGCAGATTAGCACCATGTCAGATTACCAAATCATATTGAAATGTTCTGTTTATACAGAAGAATGTCAAACTTAGCAAGACACTTCGTACAATTTTACATACAAATTCACTGTTTTCAATGAAAAGAAAATGGAATTAATGACCTTTCATTTTCTGTTGTTTCTTTTTGGCTTCTGGTTTCTTTAGTCTTTTATGGTTTTCCATTAAAAAATAAATTTAAAAGATCAAAGAATAAATAATAATCTACCTCAGTAATACTCTCAATTTCCTTGGACAGAATAATTTTTGAAAATCATCCTGACAGATGTGGCAGTACACACCTGTAATCCAGCAAATGGGAGGCTGACACAGGAGGATTCCAAGTTTAGGCTGGCCTGTGTTACATAGCAAGGTAAAAGCTAGCCTGGACACACAGCAAGACCATAAGTTATATAAAGGTAGGAAGGAAGGGAAGAAGGGTGAAAAAAAATCTGATTTTCTCACTTAGAGAAATATGAAAAAGTGGCATATACATATATATATATATTTATATATCCCAAAATTCAATTAATAATTTAAAGACATATTTGTTCAATAATATTTTTCTCTGAGAAATTCAAGTAACTGGGCAACTAGATCTTTAAAAATGTAGTCCAGAAGATCCTTTATTGCCTGCATTTCTATTACAAAATATAAATCAAACATTTCTTTTTTTTTTTTTTCCTTTTTGAGACAGGGTCTCGCTTTGTAGTTCAGGCTGGCTCTGAGCTCACTATGTAGCCCAGGCAAACCTCGAACTCAGCAATCCTCCTGCCTCTGCCTCCCGAGTGCTGGGATTACAGGCGTGAGCCACCACGCCCGGCTTTAATTCTTTAACATATAATATACTAACATATAAAATGAAGTCCTGAGCAACATTTAATGATTTGATTAAGTAGCATCTAAATGAGAAAATGTAATCAAGATTTCCCTATAATTTTATTACCAGTTAAACTTTAAAATAACCTGCTTATGATGATGCTTTAAGTCAAATTGATTTTATTTCCTGGGTGTTTGGACCACACAAAAGCATGTGTACATGTACATACATAGAAATCAATACCTCTGTATTTTTCCCTTACCGTCAACCTTAGGTTTATGGAAGATCACAACAAGAAGAATATGAAAGTATCTCAATTTTTTACATATCTAATGGAAACTGAAATCACTCTTAGAAAGTTTCTGGCACAGAAATCAAGTAAGATAGAAATATATCTATATTAAAACTAAATCAATCAATCTCCAGATAGGGTACTTCATTTAATGTTACCAGATTTGTTAATTGGATGGGGAAGTGGTGTTTCAATAACTTCTTCATAGAAATATGTAGTTTTAAACCTTAAAGGTTTTATCGATTGAAACCATCCCCTCTGAATTACAAGGCCACACAGACATCAGAGGTGAACCAGTCTGGAGCCTTGCTGGTTTGCAGCCAACTCTAAATCAGGAATTCCTTTTTTCTTTTTGAGACAGGATCTCACTTTGTAGTTCAGCCTACCTCTAAGCTCACTATGTACCCCAGGCAAGCCTCGAACTCGGTCAGCAATCCTTCTGCCTCTGCCTCCCAAGTGCAGGGATTATAGCTGTGAGCCACCAAACCCGGCAGTGTGGTATGTGGTATTGACTGCTTGTGGATGTGAGCCATCATGCCCAGTATTGCTGTATGTGGTTACCAGGGATGGAACCAGGGACCTTGCACTTGCTAGGCAGGTGCTGGAACCACTGGGCTAAATCTCTGGCCCTAAATCCAAATGAGGAAAACTCACAAATCAAAGGAAAAAGCCCAGTTTAAACGAAAAACAAAACAAAACAAAACAAATTTAAGCTCTCAGTGAAATATAACAATTTTACTAAGGCCATTAAATCACAGCTGGCCAATAAGAACCAAGCAGTATTCTGAAAAACTGACTGTAGCCTGGGTGAACAAGACATAATTACAATAGTTAAAATTTAATGAAATTGTTTATGTCAGGTGTTGGAAGTTTCCTGGAAACTAGCTCTTTGAATTATCTCAAAGACCAAAAATCAACCACTGTGAGGAACCCTTTCTCTCTCTCTTTCTCTCTCTTTCTTTTAGAGACAGGGTCTTGCTTTGTAGTTCAGGCTGGCTCTGAGCTCACTATGTAGCCCAGCGAAGCCTTGAACTCAGCAATCCTCCTGCCTCTGCCTCCCCAGTGCTGGGATTACAGGCCTGAGCCACCACACCCAGCCATTTTTTACCTTAAAGTGGTGATAAGAAAACCACTGAACATACAAAGCTAAGCATTAAAAAATGTCTCTGATTCAATGTGGCAGATTAGAGGCAAGCAGCATTTGTAAGAAGCTCACAGATATTCGCCCAGGTCAACAGGAATGTGCTAGAAGGCAGACCAACCAGTGCAATACAATTTGAACAAGCAACTGACCAGACAAAACCCAGAAATGGTAGTCATTAAAATTAGAAGTATGGCTTCCCTATTTGAAATTTTAGTCAGAGCAATGAGGCAAGAGATAGAAATAAATGAGATACAAATAAGAAAGGAGGACGTCAAATTTTCCCTATTTGCAGGTATGATTCTTTACATATAAGGCCCCAGAGCCATAAGAAAATTTTCAGGTCCAGTAAACAAATTCAGCAAAATGGCAGTGTATTACAGTATTCTAGAGTCAATAGAAAACTGTATGAATAATTACGCAAATGGATTTATCAGGTAGATCCAATTTATTAGGTAAGATTAGAGACAAGAGAGTCCAGAGTGGCCATTTGCACGCTGGAGACCCAGAGGACCCAGAGCTGCTCAGCCTAAGAAGATGAAAAGCACAGAACAAGAGGGATCAAGGATGCAGTGCTTGTCCAACATCAGAGGCACAGATGCTCCCTGGAAGCTCAAAGGGGTGAGTTTGCATTGGGAGGATGATAAAACAGGAGATTGATATACAAAGGTAAAAGGAAAGACTGGAGCTCTTAAAAACTGGAACACTTTCTTTTTTTCTTTTATTCCACCCAGGATATAAGTCCACTGGTTGGTGTTCCTCATATCTGTGATGCTCTTCTCCTCTGTTTATTGGCCTATATGTCAATCATCTACCTACAAACTCAGAACTGTGCTCCACTAATCTGCTAGGCATTTCTTAATCCATTCAAGTTGGCATACCATAATTATCATCACAGGCAAGATATATCATCAACAAACAAAAATCAGTAACATTTCTGTATATCAACAATGACCCTATTGAGAAAGAAATTAGGAAGCCAATTCCATTCACAATAGCTTCAGAAAAATTTAATACCTAAGAAACAACCTAACAAAAGAGATGAAAAGACCTCTACAATAAAAATTACAGAACAATGAAGAAAGAAACTAAATCACTAAAAAATGGAAAGACAGCTGGGCATGGTGGCTCACGCCTGTAATCCCAGCACTCAGGAGGCAGAGACAGGAGGATTGCTGAGTTCAAGACTTGCCTGGACTACATAGTGAGCTCAGAGCCAGCCTGAACTACAAAGCAAGACCCTGTCTCAAAAAAAAAAAAAAAAAAAAAAAATGGAAAGACACCCCTTGTTCATGGATGAGATGAACTAATATTGTTACATATTAACAAAAGTGATCTATAGATTTGAGAAATTGCAATTAAAGCATAAACAATATTCTTCACAGAGCAAGGAAAAACAATTCTAAAATTCATGTGGAATCAGAAGAGACCCAGATAGCCAAAGCAATCCTGAGCAAAAAGGGCAAAGCTGAAAGCATAACAATACCAAATTACAAGTTGTACTTCAAAACCAAAAACAACATGGTATTGGCTTTAAAAAAAGTTGTGGAGATCAACGGAATAAAACAGAAGAAATAGAAACGACACTATGCACCTACAGCTATCTGATTTTCCAAAGGAGTCAAAAACATGAACAGGGGAAGAGAGCCTCTTTAACAAAGCCCTGGGAAAACTGGGTATCTGCATATGGAAGATTGAAAGCAGATTCCTATCTCTCACCTTATTATAGAACCAAATCAAAGTGGATAAAAGACCTGGACATAAGGCAAGAAACTTTGACAATGATGGAAGATAACATAGGGGAAACACTTGGAGCACTGGAATAGATTACCTGAACAGGACTCCAATGGCACAAGAAATAATATCAAGAATTAATAAATGAAGGCTGGAGAATTAGCTCAGTGGTTCCGGTGCCTGCCTCGAAAGTGCAAGGTCCTGAGTTCGATCCCCGGAAACCACATACAATGCTGGGTGTGGAGACTCACGCCCACCAACAATCAATACCACACACCACAGTGCCAGGCGTGGTGGCTCACGCCTATAACCCCAGCGCTCGGGAGGCAGAGACAGGAGGATTGCTGAGTTTGAAGCTTGCCTAGTCTACACAGTGAGCTCAGAGCCAGCCTGAGCTACAAAGCGAGACCCTGTCTCAAAAAAAAAAATTTAACAAATGAGTCTACGTCAAATTAAAAGGCTTGTGTGCAGCAAAGGAATCAGTGAAGAGACAATCTACAGAATGGTGAACAACCTCTGCAAAGTACTATTTGGTAGTAGAATAATATCTGGAATATATAAAGAACTTTAAAAAATAACAATCAAAAACTTGGCCAACGAATAGACACTTCTTAGAAGAAGTATAAATGGCCAATAAGTACATTTAAAAACATTTAACATCTTCAGAAATTAGGGAGATACAACTCAAAACTAAGATTCCATATCATCCCCATCAGAATCATTAACAATATAAAAAACAAGGCAGGGATGGCAGTGCATGCCTGTAATCTTAGTACTTGGGAAGCTGAGGCAGGAGAATCACCATTAGTTTGAGGCCAGCCTGCAGTATAAAGTGAGTTCAAGGTTAGTCTAAAATAGCAAGACCCTGTCTCAAAAAATCAGAAAAAAAAAAAAAAAATAGAAGAATGCTCACAAGGAAAAGGAGACCTTCTATCTTGGTGGGAATTTTAACTAGTACAACAACATGGAAATCAGCATGGAGATTCTCCAAAAAAATACAACTAGAAGTATTTCTTTACCCAGCTATACCACTCCTGGGTCTACACTGAAAACAACTAAAGGCAGCATACAATAGTGATAATTGCATAGCAGACATATTTACAAATTTGCTGCAGCACAATCTACCATAACTAAGCCATAGAAGTAACCACAGTTCCCATCCATAGATGAATGGGTCGGTCAAATGTGGTATATATACACAATGGAATATTATTTACCTGTAAGAATGAAGTCATGTCATTTGCAAAAAGTAGATGGAACTAGAGACCATCAAGTTGAGCAAAACAAACGTACTCAGAAAGTTAAACATCACGTTTTTTCTTACATGAGAAAACCAAATAAATAAATGGATAAAACAAAATAAAGGAAAGGTAACTAGAAGGTTGACTTTCAGAGACTGGAAGAGTGGGTAAGAACATAGATTAATGGAATTAAAAATGATCACAATATATTACTACAATTTTTTTTTTTTTGTGGACAAAGTCTTACTTTGTAATGCAAGGTGGTCTTGAACTTGTTGTAATCCTCCTGCCTCAGCTTCCCATTTGCTGGGATTACAGGTGTGTGCCAACATGCCAGGTTCAAGATAGGTTATATATATTTGGAAAATTTCCCCAAAATGAACCTTTCTATTCTATATTACTAATATGCACTACTGAAAGAAAACAAGAATGAATCAAAGGAAGAAGAGAATGAAAAACAGCTCTGTTGAGGTCTGCATCAAATGTCATTTCCCTAACTCTGCCATCTGGCTTGGTGTGAGAAAGGGAATAGGCTGAGGCTGAGCTGTGTGGGGCTGGGCTCTGTAGAGCAGGCTATGGTCAAAGAACATTAACAGCTGGCCAAGAGACTCAAAAAGAAATAGATTTCTGGAAGGACATAATGAATTTTTCTAAGTCAAATTTTATATTTTTGAATTCTGTTCTATACCAACACTATCCTTCATTATTTGATTAGAACCATCAGAGAGACTCTTTATTAGTTATTTAGAATAGATGAAGTTTATCACTTAAAATTTTTATATAGAAGAAAAAGCAAACATTCTGTCAGTGATTGAATTTTCGTATCTGCAGAGTGATAATCATCCTATCACTTAGGGTAGAAAATCAATTATTTTTAAAGGAAAAACTATTGGGGACCAAAAACAGTATAAGAAAGATTGCTTATGTCCACATACAAACTTAAGCTAATTTTCTAATTTAAAACTATATATTACTTATAGAAAGCTACCAAGGTAAAGTAATTTTGTTGTTCCATACAACAAGACCAGCAGCATGGAAATTGACAGTGCTTCCAAGCAATACCTCCATAACTCTACCATGCAAATACAGTGGACTCTCAAGTTATGACCAACCTGACATATGAACAACTCATCTGCCTCTTGAATCTATAATGTGTACCGAGATAAGCACCCAGATCTCAGATATATTGACTTACAACCAACTCTAGTTACAATCAAGTTGTTGAGTTGAACCCAAGGAAACTCACATCAATAAAGGTCACGAACTTATTCCAAGTTTCTCACACTTACAATTCCATTGTTTTTAAGGTATCTTTTTGAATTAGCTCTTGTAAGTTCTCCTTAGCTCAACTGTAATTTATCAATATTTCATTATAAAGTATGGTCTCCTTAAATTACTTGGTAAGGAGAAAGGAACCCAAATATTACACTGTTGATAAATCAAGGATAGCAACAATAAGGCTTATTCCAAATCTAGTAATAAATAAAAATAAAGATTAAATGAATGCAAGGACATTAGTTTTTGCCCCTTCTTTACCTCACTGTTTCTGCCATTTACACAGCTATACTCATTATCACTTTTATCACAGAACAATGTTATTTCTTCTGCTTAGTTTTGTTGTAAATCATTGATTTCCAGCTTCTCACGTCTTGCACACTTCATTAAAAGTCCCAACAAAGCAAGACTACATGGGAAATTTAAGGTTGAGATTCACAGAGTCACCTAATTTAGGACCAGCTACATGACCCTGAGTCAATTTGCTCACATGTGTAATTAAAATCA
>PVIC010039005.1:0-17328 GCA_004025085.1 Thryonomys swinderianus
TGAACACCTGTAGATGCAAATGAGTTCTAGAAAGTAGGACAGCTTTTATAGAGTGGAATATTTCTATAGGAAACTTGGTGTGGGAATGTGATGAGGGGAAGGAATAAATATGATACAGAAAGAAAATAAAAGAGCACGTATAAAGGGGGGAGGAGGGGGGAGTGGGTAGGGATATGGGTAAAAATGAGAATTAACTTGTTGCATATACTGGTACAAATTTCCCAATATTATATGTGATTTTGAGATGTATATAAATTGTACCAATAAAGAATTCAATTAAAAAAATAATATACACATAGATTAAAAGTACATATGAATATAGAAATCACTGGATAAGTGGAATATTATTATATACTTCAATATTTTTTCCTCTTGATTATTTTGCTTGGGAAAATTATTGTCTTTCTAACCAACTCAACTCATGTAGTGCTATTGCTTTTCTTCTTTGAAAGCTATCATTCTGGGAATTTAGTCAAAATAACTATGAAAGTATAACCTTCAAATTGAAAATATCAGAGGATCTTAAATTTGCATTTTTTAGACTTAGTAACTAAATTGGCTGTTTTGTGCCCTCCACCCCAATTTAAATTCCATTTGCTATATTCCCTTTGCCAGTTTATTTCCAGCACACAATGGTGCATACACGAATGTGCACACACTCTTCTGACTTTGTGCTGGGAGGTATAGTAGGCTTACACTGGCCAGGCTGGGCTTGGGCCTGTCTGGTTTAAATCTGAGCTTTCTGGGAGATCTGGGGAATAAGTGAGTGACAGCAGGTCTAGATTCTGTTACAGCCTTATGAACTCAGCCCATCATTCTTTTTTTCATTCTTCTAACACCTTTGCCTGAATTGTGTCCAATAAATTTTTATAGCTGTATGATCCTGTTTCAGAGCTGAAAGGAGGCACTTGGCTAAATGAGGCCTAAATCAAAGTACTACTTCTTGCCTCCTCATCATTTCTTAAGAAGTAATAAGGAATTAACCCTGGGCCATATACTGCTGCACATGAAGAGCTAGATTGCCAGAACTGTTTTTAGAAAATCCAAGAATTAACTTGTAAAGAATTAGCCATGATCCGGGCATGGCGGCTCACGCCTGTCATCCCAGCCCCCAAGAGGCAGAGGTAGGAGGATTGCTGAGTTCAGGGCTTGCCTGGACTACATAGTGAGCTCAGGGCCAGCCTGAACTACAAAGCGAGACCCTGTCTCAAAAAAAAAAAAAAAAAGAATTAGTCATGATTTGGGAGAAAATAATTGCTGGGCTCTTTCTGCCCTACAGTAACTGGAGCCATTGACAGATCTCCCACAACAGTGTCACTGTCCACTTCTATGCCAAAGAGTTACTCCTGAGGCTGTGAATGCTGTATCTGAATGTTATCTTTGCTATATTTTGGTGTAACCTCCCTGAATGCTGGCATTGCTTTTTTAAAAAACTTGAATCTTTACTGATACATTATATATAAACATCATGATCACACTCAACATTGTAGCAGTATATGACATGACTTATTTCATGTCTTTTTTGAGCAAAGTCCTAGGGCAGTGAGACATTTAAAGATGTGAATGACATCTGTGGGTGTCTGTATGTTTATGGGCACTAGATATAAGCATACAGTCAGGTGAGATCAGAGTTCCTTGTGGAGCATTTGGTCTGAGAAGAGAATTGTTTTTGATATGATCACATTGCCTCAACATTTATTTTTTATTTTGAAATGGGGACCAGTTGCCTCTGTTCTCCAGTGTGAATAGTTGGGTGGGTAGATGGATTTATCTCTCAGTCCACATTAAATATGGAAGGGAGATGGACATTTTATTGGAGACTGACCTGAATACAGTTGGTCATGTACCTAGGTACCATTGTAGTACAGTTGACTAACATGTATTTTCACAAATTCAGACCCCATTGTCCATTCATAAGTTGACAAGTCAAACGTCTGTTCTGCACCTCTGTCCTGATATCTTTAATAGTGGATCTGATACTACTTGAGTATTTAAAATCTTTTAGTTGCATCTGCTGCTTGTAGGAATGAGTCCCAACTCCCTAGAATGACCATTGTATTTGGCTTTGCACCATGTCTCCACTCTCACCTCTGCCACTGTCCTGCTACAAGGGAATGCTTAGCGTAAACCTTTTCAATCTCTGTCAGCTCTTTGCTCTACATGGGCTCTTTCTTCAGCTAATAAAACTCTTCCCTTTACTAGTCTTCCCTGTGACTACCACACTTCCATAATACTAGGTTGTAGCACTCACAGAGATTTAAACAAGGTTGCATGTTTCTTTTCTGCTCATCTAGAAGTAGGTGCTTTCCATGAGAAGTCCAGGAACCCAAGTGGCAACTGCCTGGCATCTACCCACCTGGGATCTCAAATCAGGGTACTGAAGTCTTTATAACAATAATGTAGTGTTTGCATATAACTTACAAAATCTCTAGTATACTTTAAATCATCTCTAGATCACTTGTAGTACCTAACACAAGGTAAATAATATCAAAATAGTTGTTATTTTGTATTACTTAGGGAGTAATGATAAGAAAAATAATTTACATTCAATAAAGACTGAATATAATGTTTTCAAATATATTTGATTGAGGTTGGTTGAATCCAAGACTGTGAAATCTGTGAATATAGAGAAGAGTTGACTGTACCATGGTTCGTTGAAGCCCTTGTCTACATGGTCCCAGGGACTTTGAATCTCATTTTCCTTCTAGGAAGCCAGGTGGAGAATGGATGGAATAGGAACACACCTTCTCCCTTTAAAGACTATCTCCTTGTAAAAGTAAGGTGATCTCTGTCACTGGTTCCTACCACAGAGCCCCTAAGTCCTTTGACTTTCCTGATAGAGATACCAAGGTCATCATTTGTTTTGTATTATTTGGCCTAGTTCCCGACATACAGCTCCTAAATCCCTTGGAAATTCCTGGATGATAGGAGCCATCTTTTGTCCTACTGAAATAATTATTTGTGGTATCTGGATAGCTCCAGGATGGAAGCTGCTCATCAGAAAGACCAGACTGATTAGAAGCTTGGAACCTTCATCTCTAACTCCACATTTTCCACCAAGGGAAGAGGGCAAAATGATTAAGTTAATAATCATATATGCCCACACGATAAAGTGACTCTAAAACTCCCTGTAAGATGAGGTTCAGAGAGCTTTGAGGTCAGTGAACATACTGAAGTGTGAAAGGGTGGTTCACTGGAGATGCATTGAAGCACCATACTGCTCCTAAGCTTGTGTCATATATCTTCATTTGCCTTTTATTTGTGCTCTTTATAGTAAGCGAGTAAGCGTAAGGAAAGTCCTGCTTCCCTGAATTTTTTGAGCTTTTATTGCAAGTTACTGAGCCTGAGGAGAGGGTGTGCAAACTTCTGATTTATATATCCACATGTACTGAAGGCTGCACCATTTGAAATGAAGACACTCTAGCGGGACTGAGCCTTAACTTTGGGATACTCCAGGAGTACAGGTAGTTAGTTCATAATTGACTCATAGGACTTCTGGTTGGTGTCTGAAGAGTTAGAGAATTGCTTCATGTGGGGACTCTCCCTCCCCATCCCTTGGTTTCAAAAGTGTTTTAGGTATTGCAAAAAAATTTTTCCTTTTCCAGGAGCATTGAAGTATGCTTCTCTGCCCTTTAAGCCTGCGGTCTCCCTGATACTCACCTGGTAATATTGGTAGCAGTCATCTTGGTGCATCTCCAGTAGATGTTGTAGCAGTAGGGAGCACTGTCAGTGTCATAATTTCCTATTTCCAGTTTCAGAAGAAATTGAAAGGCCAAGTGACCTGCCTGAAGTCACACAGCAAATATGTAAAAAACAAAGTCTACCCTCAAACCTAGAGCTCACTTATCTCAAAGTCTACCTCTATAAATTGGAATTCATTCAATGATTGCTGTTTCTTTATAATCCTCTCAGACATATTACCTGACTTTCTTGTGAAGAAAGACTTTTTCAGTTCACCTTTGTATATATAGTACCTAGCACAAGGCTGGGAATATAATCAATAGTCAGGACATATTTAAGACATTTAAATCAGGACTTATCCTTAAAATTATGGGCCAGGTGATTCTGTGTCACCAGGCTGTCCTGCTGGACATTACAGAGCAAAGAGCACCCTTCTTGGCGCTGGATGTCAGTATTACATCTCTCTAGCCCTGTTAGTAAAACTGAAAATGTTTTACCAGCTGTCCCACTGGAGAAGTTCTCCTGATGAAGAGATACTGAATGAAAATGTTCACATCCAAAAAGGGTATTTTCAGACTTGCTAAGGCTGCTGAGTACCTGAAGGACAATGATGTATTTTCCAGGCCACAGCGTGTCTGGAGCATGGAGTGTGGGCTCGAGACACAGGCTGTCTGGAACGGTGGCTGGGGTAACAGTCCAGTGTGCCAGGTCTTCTCAGGGAATACCATGGAGGGATCGCCTGAGTACAGCTGGACTAGGTCATGGTGGCCAGCTGTCTGGCCTGGTACCACTGACAGAATCATCACCTTATCCAAAAATATGTTTTTATGTATTTCTTGTTAAAGCAGGGCCTCCCTTCCTCCTTTTTTTACCAGATGTGTCATGGGTGAGGCATGGAGCCTGGGAAGAACCCTGTTGGAAACCTGTCTCTGGTTCTTGGCCAGCCTCACCGTCCTGGTTTTTAACCATGTAAGCCAGTCTAGGCTGTTACATGCTGGTCATTGTCTAGATATCACTTTTTCTTTTGTTATTCTAGAGCCTTAAAATATGCAAGGGGAAATCTTGATGGGCTGTTTCACAGATGAGGTTAACTCTTCGTGGCTTGCAGTGTCTTTACCAGGGACAGGAAACATGAGTGTAAGATCCAGTGTTCATTAACTGGTTTGTTTTGGGCAATGTTCTTTGCTTCTTTGATGTCTGATTTGTTTGTCCTGTGAACCTCCTCAGGATTACTCTACAAACAGAATGAGATACTCTGTGCAAAAAGTTTAGGCTCCCTAATATGAAGTACTATCACTGGACCTTTTGCACCCAGGAGAACTGCAGCACATTTTTCATGGGCTCTGGATGTAAGTGCTGTTAAGGGAGGCTGTGTTTCAGTCTTTCTATTCCGGTTCCCAGGGCCTAGAAGGCATTGAGTAACAACCTAGTTAATTACTCCATTGAGAAAAATGGAATGTGGAATTCTGTAGCAGTTAGTCCTCTGCTCCAGTGAGTACTGGGGAAGAAGGAAGGAAAGGTCTTGTGTGACTTAGGAGCCACTTGTAGTTGTGTATGTTTAAGAGGTCACCTGGTGTTTACTAGGGGCACAAAGTCATGTGCCTGCAGAGAAAGGATACATTTAACGTTCTGGCAGAGGTAAGGCAAGACAGGGTTGGGGGCAGATGCAGTGGAACTGGGAAAGCTATTCCCTGCTGTCTGAACCTATTCGGGCTGCTCACCAAAGATAAGAACTGGTTATAAACAACAGACATTTATTGTTCATGGTTCCAGAGGCCAGGAAATCTAGAATCCAGATGTTGGCAGGTTTGCTGTCAGGAGGGTCTACTTCCTGATCTATAAAGAGGGTGTTTCTGTCTATGTGCCCTAAGGTGCTCTTTTAAGGGTTCTAATTTCTCATGGCCTAATAGGACTCTGTAGGAGTTCACTTTCAAGCTGTGGCCATCAGATGCCATTGCAGCATAGTTATTTTAGGGTCAGACATTCAGTCTTTATCACCATCCTGAAGACATGAAATCACATGTTTCAAAGTCTCTGTCTCAGCCAAACAAAGTGTGTCTTTGGGCCAACTTAAGTCTCCAGACAATAATTTACAACTCCCAGCTGACAGAGTACTTGGGATGAACACTACAACAGGTGTTGAGCAAATAAAAACAGAAAGCTTTTGTCCAGTAGCAGTGATGGACAGGAAATGAGTAGTGTGACATTAGAATGGCTGAGATGTACTGAGAGCTCTGCCAAGCACTGTTCTGTGTCCTTCACTGATGACAATTGTATTTATCTTCACAACAGCCCAGTGCTGAACAGGGAACATTAGGTGAGGACAGCAAGATATGAGAAGGTGGAGCAACTCGATGTTATAAATCCAAGGGCCAACTACTAATAAAATTAACACGTGTTAAATAGCAAAAGGAGACAGAAGCCCACTCTAGCTATCACTGCTGCCACACTTGTCCTTTGTTGTGCTTCCTCCATGTAGTGGCCTGAGGGGTCTGAAGTATAATACCATCTTGAACTTATCAGACTTCCTATTGTTTCTGCAACAGTGTCCCCATGCCAACAAGGTCCTAAGCCATCCAAACCTCTCCTCCTTCACCACTCTTACCCAGTCACTGATGCTCATGCTCAGCTTCACCTTCCTAGGCAGAAAAGCAGTTTGCTACCTGTAGGTCTCAGAGTTACTCTCCCTCTGCCTATGTCTCTCCATAGGATGTGAGTATTTTCTCATTCCTCAGGCTTTAGCTTATACGTCATCGCAGAGGGCTTCTCTGCCCACCCTGCAGAAGGTGACCTCCTGGGTTCTCTCTTTCTTGTGATATGATGACTTCCTTCCTAACATATGCATTTGTTTCTTCATGTGTGATGTCAGATACACTCATTAGAACATTGGACGCCATAACTGGAAAGACATTTCTTGTTCCCTGCTTCATTCTGTTGCCTGAGACAGTGACCAGCACGAGAAATGTTGGGTAATCAAATTAGGCAGAAAACGAACAAATTCAGTTAAAGAGATTTGCTCACCCACTATCATGTAGATAAGATAAGCACTGCTGAGATCTGACCTGGTCACGGCAGCATATTGCTCAGATCCTAAACCACCCCCTCCCCCAGACACACACAGTGGAGTCCTTAGTGCTCGTCATGCGTGGTCCATAAACCTTGATGCTTGGTCCTTTTACCACCTCTAGCCTCCTTTGTACCGATTCTATACACATCCTTCTTGTTCCTTTCCAGCCACACTGTCTCCACTACTCCTCAGTGAGGCCACATTCTACAGGATTCCAGCTGCAGCCCTCTATCTTCCTTTCTCAAGTGGTTGTCTCTTTGTTATCATCCTTCAAGTTTCAACTTAAATGCTTCTCCCCCAGCAATCTTTCACTGTGTCCCTGAGCTATATTAGATCTACCTCTACCACCATGTCCCTCCATTCCATTACCACACCATTACTATTTAATTGTTTTGGGGATTTACTTTCTAATTTCTGGCTCTTCTGCCTATGGTCCTTACAGCAGTGGTATGCTCAGTTTAGTCATGTGTGTATACCTGGAATGTTGGGTAGCAGGCATTTGACATATACTTGTCAAGGAATTGTGTAGGAGATTGGTTGAGTGTGGGAGTGAACCACAGAGTGAAGAGTCCCTTCTCTGAGATGGGACTCCAGGATGGTGGACCCAGAAGAGACATTCAGTTGCTGTTTGTGGACCTCTTCTGTCTGAAAGTAAAAAGAAGTGGGGTGGCAGGGGTGAACTGAGTGTTATATTTGTCTTGTAAACACCAAAAGTTGGCTATTACTATTATAAGTAGGACTAAGCTTAACCCTTGGGAAGTGATTGCTGTCAATTGTTGCCTAAAACTACTGTCTTTGGGAAGAGGCCAAAGAAGCTGGACAGGATGTCAGTGTTTACAGTCTATCCACATTGTCTCATGACTGCTCACAGGCCCACATTTCCCTAGCCTGTCTCTAGTTAAAGCTGAAGAGGAATATTAGTGCCTTCCATCTCTGAAGAAGGAACTAGAACCCACATGTCACCCTTGAGGACTTGCCGTTGCAAGAAACCAAGATTTCTGCCAAATTCTTTAAGGATACTCTCTAACAGTTTTCTGCCCTCTCTACTCTTGGGAGGCAGGTGGACATCCAGGCTTTGCTGTCTCTGAAAGAGCACTGTTTTAGGTCCTCTGCTGCATTGGTGGGTGGGACCCAGTTTTCCACAGAACATGCAAATTTCAGATCCTTCCCCAGACTAGAAGCTTGTAATTTTCAAGAGAACTGAGCCATTGTATTAGACCAGAAAGAGGATCATGTAATGATTTAAAATACAGCCTTCCCAAGGAATCTCTGGCCCTGTCAAGGAGAAATATTTGGGTTATACAAATGTTCATTTAATGTATAGATTTTCCCTATAGTTTGATACACAGATTTCAGAAGTCTGTACTATGTATAGTATAGTATAGTGTAGTATAGTATAGTATAGTATGGTATGGTATGGTATGGTATGGTATGGTATGGTATGGTATGGTATGGTATGGTATGGTATAGTATGGTATAGTGTGGTATAGTGTGGTATAGTGTGGTATAGTGTGGTATAGTGTGGTATAGTGTGGTATAGTGTGGTATAGTGTGGTATAGTGTGATATAGGGTGGTATAGGGTGGTATAGTTTAGTGTAGTATAGTATAGTATGGTATGTGCGTGTGCATATGCAGCTGATTGTTTAAATGAGGCCAGTTTTAATAAATAGATGTGATTGCTACTACTAAGACCTATTACTTATAGAGATCCTACACAGATAAGTTGCTGTACCATTAGGTCCTTTATCCATAGTGTGTCTCTTCCTCAAAACCAGGTTTTAAGTTTGGTGTTACTGGCTCTACTTTATATGTGAGAAAATGGAGGGAGTTGCCCAAGTCTAATCACATACCAAATGACCAAGCTGGATTTTAGCTCTGGGACTGCTTCTTCTCAGAATCTTTTCCCTCTTCATCACACTATGCAGCATCCTAAAATATCTATTTATTTGAGAGGTAAGTACCGCTGGCAACTTATTTCCTCCTTTTTATATTTGTACAAATCAAAATGCTTCACACATTCTTCAGAAACAGGCAGCTCTAACATTTAGGCATAGCATAGATTTTTTAAAAAATGGTTAACCTCACTGTTTCTTCCCTGGAAGCATGTTTCTATTGTCAGTTATCTAGAATGACAATATTATTCACACCTACTGAAGTGCCAAGTCCATCCCATTAGCTGCCCTTCCACTAAGTAATCAGACTCCCACTGGTCTCTTGTGAATGTGTGACAGTGGATGTGAGGCCAAAGGTTTTTCATGTGTTTGGCACCTATCAATTAATTCCCTAAATTATTACTCTTCAATATTAGGAATTCTGATGTCAAAAATGCTATAATTTGATAAGATTTATTCCAGTTGAGGGAGAAATAATTGGATATTATTTTCACTCAAGAATAATAACGATCTTTTTTTGGCCTCATTTAGAGACTTACATGGTCTACTGTGGATGACTTACATGATGCCCCAAAACAACTTTCACGGTTTCCTATATCCTCATTATAGCTATTTTAGTTCAGATTAAATGCGGACACCTCTGCTTCCAGGCATGGTTCAGAGGTCTGTCTATATTTCTGTGTCTTTGTTTATGTTTTAACCCTTGCCAACTTATGAATTATTCATACCTCATCATCTGTTTCTTATGCCCACTTTTTCTTACCACTTGATGGCTTTAATGGATATTACCCTTTTATTATTTGTTACTGCAGGAGAATTCCTGTCTCTTGAGTGTTACTTATTGATGTCACTTCCATCACAGTCATTGATGGAAATGTTTTCTCTCCCTCAGTGGACTGAGACCTGAACTGTGTCTTACCTCCATGCACCTGGCACCTCGCACAGAATATACACTATATAGGCACTCACTAGATATTGGTGGATTTTATTAAATCGAAATATAAAAGGAAACATGTGTTTTTATTTAAGCAAGATAATGTTAGGTACAACTGTCTTCATGAATTTGAAATTCTCAGCAGCATGATTACTATTCTTCAGTACTATATTTTTGTTGACATTGAAGAGGTTGGCTTTGCAGTAAATAAACTACAAGATCTCTGAATCATAAAAACTCTGTGAAAACACTAGAAAGCACCCATGTAACCCAGTCCCTTTTCATTAAGGCAGATGATTGCCCAGCCACTTGGAAATGATGAGTGTCTCCTTCTTTAAAGATGTTCTTAAAGAAAACTGTCATCTTCCCTCATACCGAGTCATCATTGTCTTCTAACCCTATAAATCACACAGGTTTCCCTTAGTTAATCTAAACCCTCTCATACAAAATTTATGCTCTTATTTTCATAGAAATGAAAAACAGCTGCTCTCAACTGAAAATATTTCTCTTCCCAAAGATGGTTATTCCATTCTTCTCTTCCTCAGGTATAATTCTCCCTTCCATCTTGACATTTTTTCTTGTTCTCTGTTCCATAACCATTGAACACCACTCTTGTGTTTGCAAACAAAAAAAAAAAGAGTTAGGCTGGGTATGATTAGCAAGTGATTGTCACTTTCAGGTGTACTTAGAAATATATCTCATATCATTAATATCAATTGACCCAGTCAGGCTGGTGGGTGACTGAAATATGTTGACCCCACATGATATATGGTGATATCTTTTTAAGTCTGCCATCAACCATTCCCATCTCAGTTTTTCTACCTGTTTAACTTATAAGACATGAGTTATTTCTTATAAATTGCTTTACAAGGTTCAAAAGAATCAGAAATGATGCACCAGAGAAATAGAGTGAATTTAGGCAATGTATTTTTCCCCCAGGTCTGGTTTATAAATATGTCTTATGAATGTGCTCAATTAGAAAAACACATGGTAATTTTAATGGAGATAAAAAAGAAACATAGGAGTGAGCTTTTTCCTTTTCATATGGCTTTTTACTTAAGAAACCCCACAGGCTAGTTTTTGCTAGTTATTAAAAAAGGGTATCAGGCAGGCAGCATCTCTTCCTCATTGAGTTTAGCAAAGTTGTTGATTTACTCTTCAGCAGGGGCCTCTGATCTCTTTTGTCTGTGGTTTTGTTTATTTTTAATATGAGCTCAATTAAAGACAGTGTATGGACTAAGCTGCAAAGGTGAGCTCCAGTTCAGCATCCAAAGCAGATGCCTATGCAAGAACAAAATGGTTATTTGCATATGTGGTAAAAGGCTGAAGAAGACATCAGGAAAAACTACTGATTTAGAAAATGTTAAACACCTAATGTCAGCCTGACATCAAAGACCCAAGATACAGAATGTGCCATTTCTGCTTCCACCATGCAGTCAGGTAGGGGAAAGGCAAAGACCATTCAGGAGCAGGTCTTTAGTCCTTAGACAGGGAGCATGGAAGCACAATGGAGGGACAAAGTGCATAGGCTCATGAATTCCCAAAGGAAATGTGCCAAGATGAGATGTCCCAAGATGAAGGAAGGCCAGGGTGCTTCAGACATGTATAATCAAGAACAGGATGAGACAGTAGAAGGGTGGTAGTTGTCATGGTAACTGAGAAGGGCACCAACACCACTGTAGTGACCTCCACCTGCTGTGGCCATTGTTGTGATGTAGTCTCAGTCACCTACAGTGAAAAGGAGTGAAAAATGATGGTAAGAATGCTACCAGAACTTTCACATTTTATATCCCTGGAGAAGAGTAACACCACTTCCAGAACACAAACCTGAGTTAGTAGAATAAGGTGACTGGAAGAATTGAGTCCGCCAAACACTCTAGGTATCAAATGCCTGCTGTTGGTATTGTTGAATAAAATCAGAATCATGTAGGGTATTTTGTGAGATACCTTTTAGTACCTCTCAGAATTGTCAATTTCCTATGAAAGATACAGACAAAGAATAGGTCAGATTGATGTTATAGAGTATGTCTAAATGTCCCCCAAAGCCTCTGGTGGCTAGATCTAGGGTGTGTGATTCTGGTATTAAGGGCAAAAGGATTAAGGGTATGAGTGCTACTGGCTTTTAGGGTGGGTAGCTTGGATAAATACAGTGGACCCTTGACTTATCAACTTGTTCCTGAGGCCTGGTTGCGACTCAAGTAGGAGTTGAAGGTCAGGATCCTCTATAGAGCCTTCAAAGTCTCTTCTATACAGGCAGGTCTCAGTGTTCTTAGAGATACATTGATCCCATACAGAAAAGAATGTTGTAATGTTCCTTCTAAAATTCTGTAAGTGTTAAATCTGTATCTGAAACCATCTGAAAGCACAAGTAGCTAGTATTTAGATTATAACTTAAGACTTTGGTCCTAAATTGAAACTAAAAGTCTAGTCATAATTCAAGTTGTTTGTATGTTAGGCTGGTTATAACTTGAGAGTCCACTATTTAAGGACATAGAAAGGCTGGTCTTTTGTTTGCTTTGGTACCTTCTGCCCATCATGTACTGTTTCTCTTCTGTGATGCCCGTTTGCCATGCCATCCTGCTTTGGAGCCAGCTGACTATGGACTGAGATCTCTACAAACTTTGAACTAAATAAACCTTTCCCTCTTTAACTTTGGGTGTTGGATTTTTTTTTTTTGCCTCAGCAACAAGAAAAGCAACTAAAACAGCTAAACTATACTGTGCTAAACAATATAGTATACATTATAGTTCCTACTACTAAGAGATTCTATCAAAATAATTGCAGCTTACCAAAATATGTTTTATAATTCATTCATGTGCTTATTTAATTGAATAATATTCTCAAGAAGTTTTTTTTGGATGCTCCAGAGGCCAGAAATTAATCATAAAGTTGCTTAATAGCCAATAAAATTGAAATTCACTGGACAAATTGGCAGGAGCTATTAGAATCCACCCTTCTCTTACCCTCTCCTGCATTGACAGAGGAACATTAATGACCATTTATTAAGGAAGAAAAGGAATGAAATGACTCTTGTTTCTTTTCTTCAGATGAAGGATTTTCAGCCTTGAGGTTTGCACTACAAGGCTCTCTGTCTCTCACTTCCAACCCTCTGCACTTGTAGCTCCTCCACTTGCAACTTCTTTCCTCTACCTATTCATATTACTTCTGTTCTACTCCTTTTCCCCTGCAGACTTCATCTTTTTGGCTGGCACACCTTTCTTTTAGCCATCTTACTGCTGTGGTATCTTGGAAGCAGTTTTGTCATCTCATGGTCATTTTTATCATTCACTCTTTCTGACTATGGGTTGAGTATTTACAGATGAACCTTCAAAATCAGTCTTAAGTATGTATGTTATTTTTGTCCAAATCCTTGGTTATGGTATGCACCTGCTCATTGCCTTAACTTTCACCAGAACCTCCTCACCGGAAACCTAAGGCAGCCTCTTTGCTCTGTGGAGCTGTGATCTGCTTATCTATCTTTATTATCATCCTTTTTCCTTTAGTTAGCTAAAGACCCAATTCAAAACTGGGCAGCTGAAATGAACAAATACTTTTCAGAGGAAGAAGTAAAAGCTGCCAAGAAGCATATGAAGAAATGCTCAACATTGCTAGTCACTCAAGAGATGCAGATGAAAACAACACTAAGATTTCATCTCACTCCACAAGGAATGGCTTCTATTGTTTATATTTCATTTTTTTTTTTTGAGACAGGGTCTCACTTTGTAGTTCAGGCTGGCCCTAACCTCACTATGCAGCCCAGGCAAGCCTCAAACTCAGCAATCCTCCTGCCTCTGCCTCCCAAGTGCTGGGATTACAGGTGTGAGCCACCACGCCCAGCAGGAATGGCTTCTATTGTGAAATTAGTCAGCAACAAATGCTGGCGAGGCTACAGAGATAAAGGAACCCTTCTCCACTGTTGGTGGGAATGTAGACTGGTACAACCTCTATGGAAGTCAGTGCAGAGATTCCTAAAAAAAATAGGATTAGAGGTCCCATTTGATCCTGCTATTGCCCTGCTATGAATATACATAAAAGAATTAAAAGAATCATATCATAATGACATATGTGCACCTGTATTCATAGCAGCTCAGTTTGTAATAGCTCAATCTTGGAAACAACCCAAATGCCATCAACTGGAGACTGGATAAAGAAGATGTGGTTTTTCTATAAAATGGAGTATTACTTTGCCATAAAGAATAATAAGTTTGAGTCATTTATACTCAAATGGATGTACCTTCAGGACATACACATAAGTGAAATAAATAGGTCACAGATGTGAAATATCATATCTGTTCTCTGGTATGAGAAACTGAAGGTGTTAATGAGTTCTAGAATGTATGATGGTTATGGTAAAATAGAAAATATTCAAAGGGAAATGTGGAGGTGTGAGTAATGAGGTGTAAAGAAAAAATGTGATGGTAATAAAAAGAGAAACAAAACATGTATTCAAGGAGTGGTGGGTTGTGGGTTGGGTAGGGGAATGAGAAAAAATGAGAATTACATTATGTCACATATTGGTACAGATTTCCAATATTGAGTGATCATATACAAGGTATATGCACATTGTATTTACAATATACCAATAAAGATAAAAATTTTAAAAGCAAAGAAAAGGAGGTAGGCAGAATAAACACAGAAGAACCAGATACTACCTCAGATTTAGCAGTCTTTCATACAGCCTCAACTTGCTTTTACAGTGTCTTTTAAATACCTTCTTATCAGCTGACCTGAATAAGCATGTAGTTAACAAGTATAGATTCTAATTGATCAAGGTAGGTTTCAACTTCTGCCCTGCTTGTGTCTACAGGTCTGATCTCAAATGAGTGACTTGACCTTCCCAAGTCTTAGTGTCTTTAATATCACATGGGGATATAGGAGTATCCTGGCAAGTTTGCTGTGGTATTTAGTACCCTGCATGGTGCCTCGCATGTAACAGAGACTCATTTTCTCTTCTTTCTTTCCCCATTTCTTTTCCTCCTTTCTTTCACACTATCTCTAGTTAGTTTTATTTTTTACCCATAAGAAATAAGTCCAAATACATGAACCCACGCTTTCAGCAAGATCATGAAGTATCTTTGGTGGCAACAATGGGATCTTCCGTTTTGTTAACTCTCCAATCTCTTCCTCTAAGGAGCATGGGAAAACTCCCTCCTCCGCTTGACATTTATGCAGTTCTTTCATGCTGCCCACTTTGCCATGCTCAAATTTGAACCATGTTATCAGCAAGTCTAACTGTAAAGGCAATTTAATATTGCCTTGTGTTGCATCATTGCATATAATATTTCGGTCTGTCATGGACTTGTCAGCAGGTCTTGATAAAGTGCAGACCCAATAATAACAAGCCTGAAATCTGACAGCTCTTTAACAGAAGCAATTCCAATGGGTGCAGCAATATATCTTCAGAAATAAGGCTGTCTTGGTTTCTTTGTTAGTGCAAATAACAATCTGGTCTGAGCGAGCCATTGTATTTCCCTGTGAGTTACACTTTCAGCACTGGTAAGACAGTCTGTTGCATAGCATGGAAGTACAGAGCCATCCCATCGGCTTATGATGTACCAAAGACCACAATTCAAAATATCATGGCAATGTGTCCCCATTCTCAGCTCCAAGCATTTTTACTCGCTAGCTTGTTCAAGGCTCTCCAGATTCTTTAATCGCCAAACAGAGGACAAAATGTTGCCCCTGAAAGTTGGGGCCTGGCCTTGTCAATGCAGTGAGCTGTGTATAATAATGCAGGAGGGCCGACTTCATTTTCATGGTCTTGTTGGAGAGGCACATGAGTAATCAGGTCCCTACTCAGCAAATTGGTGCTTTAATGTGTGCCTTTAATGTGTAATTCTTTAATGTGTGCCTCAGGGCAAATAACAGAGTTGGAAGTTCCCTTCCTAACTGCTGAGGCTCGGGTCTTAACCACCCTTTCACTTTGTTTCCTCCAAAGTTAGCAGTCTTTTGCTTGCTTAAGAAAACTCCAATATATTGCTAAAAAGTCCCAGAAAATATATTCTGAGTGAATATTTTAAAAGATAAAGATAATACCAGTTAGTACTTATGTATCATCAAAAATTAGCTTTGCTTGAATTCCCTCATTTTAATCCTCCCCAAGACTAGAGTGACCACCTGGACTCCTCTTTCTGGACTTTCTGATCTCTGAGTTTGTTTTGTTTATTTGGGGCTATTTTTGTTTTTGTTGTAATCTGGAGAGACTCTCACAAAATGAAACTTGAAGATGTAAATGCGACAGTGAGATGTCCAGGTATTGAGATGGGAAAGAAGCTGGAGGTCCTACCTACAGATAGGCAGATCCTTATGAGCCCATCTTCTCAAGACTGCCTTGCCATGATCTGTTGTCTTTTACTCTCTTCTGTTAGAGCTGGCTCTTAGGGAGACTAGTACCCCAGTGGCTCTTCTGTCACTCAGGGCCTAATTCCTTCCTGAGTGGACTTTGCAGCTTATTCTGTTTTCTTTACTTTTATTTTCATTTTCAAAGGTGCTGAGTGCCACAACTTCCTGAACTTTTTATGGGTTTTTGCAAGTTAATCATGTTGGTTTGTAAGCTTATATCTCTCTTAAGTCTAAGAAGAGTAACCCCTTGTTCATCTGTATTTTCTGGGTTTTACATTTTTAATACTATCATCTTTCATTTTTGTCAGTGTGGGTTTTGCATTTTGAAACAAGAGGTTGAGATCAATCTAACATCTGACATCTTTAACTAAAACCATTTTTTGAAGGAAAGAAAATCTGTTAGAGATTTGGCATCTTTTTGTCTTAGAAAGTAAGGAAAGGAGGAAGGCGAGGTGACAAAGGCATTTTCACAAGGCTGTTTTCTTGGGAGGTTCATGGTCTGTGGAGGGAGCCATGTCTGCCTGCAGCTGTCTCCCGGCACACTGAGAGGCTGCCTCCTATCTCCTTTAGGGCTGCACAGGGAGCAGAGCTGAAGACCCAAGCCTTTTTCTGGTGAGCTGGCTCTTTTATCATCATGTACTATATTTCTTTTTACTGGATAACATTTGTGTTCTGCAGTCTACTCTGTCTTACATTAATGAAACACTTCAGTTTTTTTGTTTCTGTTTTTGTATTTTTTTGGGAGGACAGGGTCTCACTTTGTAGTCCAGGCTGGCCCTGAGCTCACTATGTAGCCCAGGTAAGCCTCAAACTCAGCAATCCTCCTGTCTCTGCCTCCCCAGTGCTGGGATTACAGGCGTGAGCCACCACACCCAGCACTCATCCTTCTACTTTTTTAAAAATTCTTTATTGGTACAATTTATGTACATCTCACAAACACACATAACATCAGGGAATTCGTACCAATATATGACACAAGTTAATTCTCATTTTTACCCATATCCCTACCCACTCACACCTCCCCACCCCCTATATACCTGCTCTTTTACTTTCTTTCAGAATCATATTTATTCCCTCATTACATTCCCATCTTTCTACTTTTAACCCTATCATGTTTTTATGTTTAAAATAAGTTTCTTTTAGACAGAGTACATTTGTATTCTATTTTTAGTGTTAGCTAGTGTTAGGATTTCTGCCTTTACATTGGAATTTCTGCCATTTACATTTAATGGTTGAGTTGTAAGCTGTTTATCTTGCTATTTCTGTGTTACATATATTCTCTGTAATTTTCCTTTTTTCTGCCTTTAAATCCTTTAAATATTTTAGTAGTCCATTTTATCTCTAAAATTAGTAGTTTTATCTTATTTTACAGATTCCTCTAAAGTTTATAATATGTATCTTTAATTTGTCA
>PVIC010039006.1:0-17332 GCA_004025085.1 Thryonomys swinderianus
TTTATCAAAGAGGCTATACTATTTTTTATTCCCCCAGCAGTGTATGAGGGTTCTGACTCTTCACTCCCTTCTCCTCTAACCTAGCACGCAGCTTTCCTCTGCTCTGTGAGCACTTCTGGAACATTCACACTGAAGTCCCAGGGGTAACAGGGCGCTTGTCTCACAGGCCCTGAACGCCATGCTGCAGTCCTGAGGGCCTCCGCGTCCCACCTGCAGGACAAGCTGCGCACGTGCTGCTGCCTCTCTACATGCTTACGGTGGTAAAATGTGCACAGCAGCATCTGTTTGCTCTTTTACGGGAGTGGAGTGAGATCGGTGATGTGAACATGCATTATACAGTTAAACGTGTTCCACAAGAGTGAATTACAACGATGTATTCTTAAATACACCTTAATTGCAGGACTAGGACTTTGGATTGTCCTGTTACCATATTGCTTTCTTCCACATTTTGTGAATGCATGTACAATTTTTGTTTATAAAACATTTTCATAACAACAATGGATCAACTGATTGATAAAAGTCATTACTTTGTAATGTACTGAATTTCAATGTAAAGTCATACACTTTTATCTTTAGCAGTAGTATTATTTATAAAGTTACTACATGGATGCCTTTATATTAAAGTAATAATCATGGCATCTTCTCATACAGGACTTCAGGGTTTTCAGCCTCAAGCCTCAGACTATATATCTACATTTATTTAATCTACCATACATACTGTTTGTGCATATAAAATATTGCATGTCTCACCAATATAAGATCTACTATATATACATTGTGTCTAAACAGACTAACCACTAACTTCATACTACTTACAATCAAAAATAGATTTACAAATTAAAAGGCCCGTTTGAAAGCCTCAAAACTAAGGTAACTCGTGATAGACATCCCCACATGGAAAGCAACATGCCTGTTAGACATACACTTCGCATGTGCCTGAGACATACACTGGCCGAGGCCCCTGGCACAAGTCAAGAGAAAGATGGGAAATGAAAATGATAAGGAGGGAGGACAGAAGGCAGAATAAACCCAAACCAGAGACAAGGCCCCTCCAAGGAGCCACGCCCTGTGCACGGTGCGCGGAGAGGACCCGAGTTCCAGCACTTCCTCTCATCTTTCCTCATACTCCAGTATGTCATTGAAGACCAGAGCAATTTAAAGTCAAAGGCTGTTTTGCCAGGGCCCCTGATGCAGGTTTCAATTCGCTGTTCGATACAATGCTGATCCATCCCCAACCTCCAAGATCCATCCTCCCCCATATGAGGATTATCACAGTTGGTAGTGCTAAGAACTGGACATTCCCCAGCTAGCTGTCTTGAACAAATTCTGAAGGAGGAAGCCATGTGCTATTACAGGTGATTTTTAAAGCATTCTGTCAAGAATGTGCATTTAAGTTGCTCTGAGTGATAGGCCCTGGCTTACTGCTGCGAACAAGTCCTCACACAACCGATTTAGAAACCAGTGCACTTAAAGCAACGCAAACCCGCGGTCCTGCTCATCTTGAGCGCTGCTCGCCTGCATTAGCAAAGAGCAGCCACGAAGAGAAGTCCCTTGTAAAGTCCCGGCCGCCCGCCACAGGCTCCGCTTCCCGGCAGCGCGGACTCCCAGTTCTCGCCAGCGCCGGAAGGGGGCGCGCTGTGCTGGGGCTTCTGCGCGTTGTCAGTAAAACCTCCCCGCGGCCGCCTCCCTCTGACTCGGACAGCGGGCAGCCCCGCGAGGCGACCGAAGCAGGCTGTGCCCGCGGCTTCCGGAGGCTGCCGTCGAGGCCGCGCACTTCTCAGCAGACCCCAGGCTCCGACTCTCCCCGCAGCAATGTACGCGTTACCATTTTCACACAAGTCCGTGGACTGTCAGAAAGCCAGGGCGCCGCCTCCCGGAGCCCCGGCCGCAGACAGCGGGGCTTGGCGCCCTTAGTACCCGCCGCGGCCGCCCAGAGTGCGCACGGCACGGCGGCGTTCGGACATTTCCAGGAAGCCCAGGCCCAGAGGAGCCTCGGGCTCCTCCAGGCCCCTGGGCCCTGAGTCAGCGCTAGGAGCACAGAGGGGCCCTTGGCGGTCCGCAGCCGAGGAACTGGCGCCCTGCTTCTCCTTCTCCAGCAAAAGCCGCCTTCCCCCCACTTCAAGCCGGGCACAGACGCGACAGAGGGCAAAGGCTGCTCGGAGAGGAGGCGGAGGCAGGCCCCTCGGCGCAGCGGCCCCCCTCCTTCCCGTTGTCAGCGCGGGGTCCGACTGCAGGGACAGGACACCCGAGCACTGGCCACGGCGCTGCGGCCCGAAAGGCTGTTTCAGAGGGGAAGTGGCCACACATGGGCGGCTGACTCGCGTGTTCGAAAGCCCGCCCCGCCCCGGCTCGTCCGGCGACCAGCGGCCCCTGCGCGCTACACGCAGGCGGCCGTGAGCTGCGGCTGACGTCCTCAGCCTGGAAAGCGCGTCACTGGCGACAACTGACCCAGCCCCACTGGGAACACGAGGCAATTGTGAAAATGAAAACTGTTTACTGAACTCACTTAGCAAAAGTAATACCCTTGTTGGAAAAAAATAAAAATTCTAAACTTGCTTCTTCAACAAATCAGAATCCAGGAACACAGGAAATGGGCCAAGGACTAAGGAATTCAACCGCTTTCACCTGAATTAAACAACAGAAACTCAGTACTTATCCAAAGAAGGAATCACTACTTACCAACACCTTGTCTTGATTTTACTTTCCCAAATCCAAACCATGAGAAATCTGAAAACCACAACAAAACATAAAATAAACTTCGAAACGGAAGTGTAAACTAGAGGCAGTTCAGCACTGTCTTTAGCCAGATAATCGAACAACCCCTCCACCCAAAATAATAACAATTAAAAGAAAAAAACCCAACAAAATAAAAGCAGGGATCAAGACTATCTTTCAAAGGCCTGGAAACTAACCTTTGTATATATTTATATGAAGATATTTCTCATCCTGAGAACATGGAAGGAAATTCCAATCAGATAATAGAAGCCTGTCTGCACGGAGAATGCTAAAGCCCAGGGTTAAGTGCTTGGGAAACTGTTTTCCATCCTTGTCACTTTCCTTGTTGCTCCAGCAGAGAGACCCTCACCAAGTAGCACTTTAACTCCTGAGAAAGTGGTAGGAACGAAGACTCTCAGCACGCGCGACGGGTGTGCTGCACTCCTGAGCCACCGCAGCCTGGCACAGTGAGGGGCGGAAGGAGCCTGCGGTCCCATGGGAGACCTGACCCTCGGGCGAGTCGGGATTCAAGGGGACAAGGGATCTTAATCTAAATGGATTCTCATGTGATGCTGGCCAGCGGGCAGCAGCCCTGTGCCTTTCCCAACACAAGGCTGCACCAGGCACTTATGGAACAAGACCCCAGATGTTTGGATTACAGAGCCTCAGTGGATACAGCCCTGCCCCGTCATGTCTGTTTGGGCCTGACTGTTCCCTTCTAGGTAATTTCCACTGGCTTCGAAGTGAATTCTGGGCAGCAGGCATATCCTTGATCTGAGATAGATGCAGACAATGTAGCCCCCAAAAGTCACTGTGCTTCTGTGCCCTGCAGCCTCACGGCGATCTTTACAGAGTGAAGACAAGAAGCTGGGAGGAAGAGAGGCCGACAGTGTGCTCAGGCTCCTGCGGCCCAAGGGTGCCGTGCAACGTTGCTAGAAGACTGTTTGCTCTTCCCCAAGTCTAAGTGTTGGCTTCGCCTTCCTGGTGTCCTGCAGCTTCTGCCTTCCCGCCCCGCCCCCCGCGCTCCCGACGGCTGTCCCTCCCAGCGCTTGCTCCCGGTCTCGGAGGACAAGATCAAAGTCTGGTCTCAGTGCAGAGCCACACAGAGATCCCTCCCAGAGGACGCTGAGCCTCACAGCTTCGGGTCCAGCACGGCAGAGTGGTGCTTAGGGGATGAAGTGTATTTCCCTCTGGTGACATTTCAGCCTTCTATGTTTGGTTTACCTTTTTGAAAATTAGGTAAGAGTTCCCTGTCTTCAATAAATGGATGTGAACATTTAATACTTGATGCTAAAACAGGCTTCGTGTCAGGTCTTTTCTCACTTGTGGACTAATATAAATCTTCTCACATGTTTCAGGTAAACTAGGCTAAACTCTGACGTTCAGTAGGTCAGGTGTGTTCAATTACTTTTGCCCTACAGTATCTTCAGTGAACAGTGGGTTCATCAAGACACAGGTCCGTCGTAAGACGAGGCCTAGCTAGAGAGACTGTGCGTTTTCAGTCAGTGCTAAGTCACTCTCCCAGCAGTGGGAACAGTGCCCCACACCCACAGCTCAGGAAGCAGGTAGAGCTCGCTTCGCATTTTCAGAAGTTTCCACGCATCGTTAGCAGATTCAAAGACAGAAACAGCATGGCAGAAGGGACTCAGCAGAGGAAAGCCGCTCGTGTCTGAGCAGCCAGGAAGCAGAGAAGGGAGAAGCCGGGCAGGGAGACCCCCCAGGGGCCAGGCCCGAAGCCTAACAGCAAAGGCAGCCCGCCGCCAAGCACGGCACCGCCACGATCCGGCCGCCCTCCGGAGCCCTCTGCAGCCACGTTCCCAGTCCCCACCGCAGCACACGGTGAGGTCGGGCTGAGGTGACCGGGACATGAAGAAACTGAAACAGAAGCAGAGGCTAAGCTGATCATTTGGACTTATTAGTGAAAATTGTGATGAGGCTTTAAAAAGGCAAGAAAAATCCATGTAGTTAGAAATTAAGATGAAGATTAAAAAATTGCTTTAGCTTCTGAGTCGATTATGAGAGAAAAAAACTAAGAATAAGAGATGGTTGTAAGGTTGTAAGAGAAATCGAGACACAAGGGTATTGTGCCCTGAGCCAGGTCGGGGGCAGCAAAGAGCAGGGGACTGTGGTGGAGAGAGAAGAGCAGGACTTGATGACTGCCAGGTGAGGAGGGCGGGGGGGGGGGGGGGGGGGGGGGGGGGGGGGGGGGGGGGGGGGGTGAAGACGGGGAGGTCTCTGGCGACCCTCCTGGCCCCGTCCCCAGGGAGCTCAGAAGGGAAGCCAGCTCAGGAGTCAAGCCGGGAGCAATGGCTTCTCACATGACTCCCAGGTAAGGTGTATTTGTGGACAAAATGCAAGAGCACTGTGGTAGTTTGGGTCTCAGCTGCCCTCAGAAGGCCCATCTTACATGCCCGGCCCCTGGAGTCCAGGGGCATCTGCAGGAGGCGGCCCTATGCGCACAGTGGCGGGCTGGCAGACCGGGCTCCTTCTCACTCCCTCACTCCCTGGCCACCAGGTTCCTGCCACGCTGCGCCGCTCGACCACAGCCAGAAGCAGCGGGCCAGCCAGGGCCAGCCGGGCCCTCCTGGGCTGTGAGCCCAAAGGAAAGCTCTTCTATCTGGGAGTCGATGTTTTTTCAGTTATTTCTGTTACGGTGACCAAACGCTCACTTGTGCAAGTGTCAGGTAACAAAACGATCCGGAGTTTAGGACAGTTTTAAGGCCTAAGATGGGCTCACTGGAGTTTAAAGCCCAGATGTGAAGTGGAAGATGAAAGGTGGGTCTGTTTGTGGGGTTTATTTTTTTATTTGGGAACAGACACAGTCCTTTCCCCCCCCCCACCTTTAAATAGGCATCCAATTGAGGCCAACTTTTGGGGCAAAATTACTTCTAAGTGGCAGAACTAGCTAAGTAGCTGAATTCTTTCAAAGTTCTCCTTAAAAGGAGTTCAAGAATTACACAGAAGAGAAGAGAATACAATTTTCTGGATCATACCTCGAAATATTTGGAAAATTCAACGGACCAAATGAAGGAAGGTCACACTGGCATCTTCCTGGAAGCTGCTAGTCATTCAACATCTCTTTCACGATGAGTGAAGCAGTAGTCTTAAAATATTAATACTAAATTTCATTGGCAAAATTTTCCCAGAAACCCCGAAAGAAACGATTCCTGAATTCCCTGTGATGTTTCCACCAATTGGGAGTAGAGTCCTGCCAAACTTTCTTTTATTTTCTGTTTATAAGAGAAACATTATTCACAGCAAAATAAAGAGCTCTTTCAAAAGCAAAGCGATGCAGTGAGCTCAAAGAATCCTCTCTGTTTTGAAATAGAGACCAACAAAGATTCTCAAGTATGAAATCCACCAAATAAGTCTATCTAATTAAAGAAAAGGCTGTCTTTTCCTTGACCACAGGGAGGAACTTAGTAAAAAAAATAGTGCATTAACAGCTCTAGATAGATTCTAAACCAAATAAAGTAAACAGTGAGACAGCTTACTTTTCAAATGTCTCTCAAAGGAAACAGTTGCGACCCACAGAGCTGGAAAGGAGCATTTATGCAGGTCAGGAGGAAACTGTAAGAGGAGGGGCTAGAAACAGAGAAAATGGGAGAGACCTGATCCTCCCTGTAGGTGCGGAATTGCACAAGCACTAAGTGTGATATTTAGAAGGGTTTTGACTCAGGAGAATTCAATTTCCATATTTTTTCCCAAGTTTCAAAAAATTACATTAGTGTGTGAGGAGAAAAAAAAAAAACAAACAGCTCTTGTCCTTCTAACTCTGAGGAAGATAAAATTCGTTGTTCTCCACTGAAATGTCTTTATTTTGTAAGGTAAAATTCACCAGCCTGTTCCCTCGAGAAAGGTGCCGCCTCCGGTGCTGAAGGAAGCGGCGGGGTAGGTGACCCACTGCGGAAAGGCGCCTCCTCCCCTGGGCCCGGGAGAGGCCTCAGAACCCCTCCCGGGCCGAGGCCCGTCGCCTCCCTCTCCTCTGGACACACCATCGAGTGAGTAACAGTTGGTCTGAAATTAATCCCAGGTCCTCAGGGCACAGAACAGTGCACTTTGAGGCCAACTTTCCACATCCCTTCAATCTTCTGCTCAAGGACGTAACCTTATAAAAGAACTTTCCGTCTCTCCAGTCTGGGAAAAGGTCTGGGTCTGTGTGAAACTGGTTCTAGAGATCATAAGTCAAAGGTTCTTTCTCTCCAGCAACCTTCATTTCACTTTATCCTTTTACTTCCCTTAGACTCTTAATGTGATTAATTTCCACTGTTCTTTAAGAAAAATAGCTGGGCGAGATCGCCCACACCTGTAATCCCAGCCCTGGGGAGGCCGGGGCAGGAGGATAACTGTCAGTGTGAGGCTAGCCTAGGCTACAGAGTGAGTTCAAGGCCACTCTGGGTCCATAGTGACACCCTGTCTCAAAAGAAGTAACATTAAGCAGCTCCTATATAAAAGAAAACAAAATGTGCCTTCGGGCTGAAATTGCTGAAATCTGTATTTTTCTTTTGCTCCTCACAGCTAGATTATAATTCCCAGAGTTCCCTGCAATAGTTGCAGCCATACGAATAAACTCTGGCTAGTGTGGGGTGAGCGTAGCCAGGGACGTCACTGCCAGCTCTGGCCCCGAGGCTCCCAAGGGTGCCAGCCAGGCTCTTTCCCTCCAACCTGGCCAGAGCAAAGGCCACACGGGTGCAAACCCCGCAGTTCCGACTGGACAGCAAAGGGGTGCCCCAGGAGCGCCTCAGTTTCTTCCAAGGGTCAGTGATACCGAGGCATTCACTCTCCAACTTCGCTCGTCTCCAAGAAACAAATTACCGTGCTTGAGCTGTGGTCACCTCCGGGGTCTCCTTCCTGCGGTGGGGGCTCCCCCACCTCAGGGCACACGCAGACAACACATGTACGTGGCATGGGGCGCTTGTTAGTTGACTGCACGACTGCTTCACACCCCCCACACTGAATCACAAACACGCTTATGTGTGTTTCTATGTACATGTACATTTTTCCAGAGATGAAGTACACAGATTTCATCAGGCTTTCAAAGGCTCTTTACCCCAAAATGCTAAAAAGTAGCTGGAGAGCAGAGGTCCAAGTGCAGATGCGCGTCACGTGTGTGATCTGTTTAGCGCCGTTTTCCGTCAGCACTTGGAGCCGGGAGCTGAAAGCCGCCTGAACCCACCCTGAGGCGCCCGGCGCAGCCTTCACCCCCACCCGGACTCGCGCGCTGCCAGCGTGACGGCTCCCAGGCGCAGACCAGGCTGCTCTGCCCTGCTCCGAGCCCTGCTGAGGCCCCCCCTTGCAGCGAGCCACGGCCCTCCCGCCCCGTCCTGTGGGGAGCAGACCCTGCTGGGGGAGACTCTTCAGGCCTGGAGATCTGCACTGGGTGCTGCACCAACTAGTGGTTGCGAGATCCGCACTCTACCAAACAGTGCTGCCCAGCTCCCAAGATGCTCTGCGACCTCTGGATCGCTGCATTGGGAGGCCTGACTGGGAAGGTAAACGACCTCTGACTTGGCCCCCTGACCTCTGTTCCTCACGTTGGCTACTTGTTGTTTCCTTCCTGTTCCTGTGTAGGTTAGGACTGAATTCTAAGAGTTAATTGTGTGATAGATGTACTTGCTTTTGTTAAAGTTAAGCATTAATAAAAGATAGTGTAAGAAAGCTAGAGGTAGGAAAAAGATTTAAGAAAATTGTAATTTGACATTTAGGGAGCTGATTCCAGACAGTATGTTTATAGTTGACATCCTTCTCCTGTTTGTGTACTGATTTCCCGTGTGCTTTGTTCCTGTTTTTCTTCCCCCACAAGATAATATGTAACCACTTTTGAGGCCATGTTGGCCCTCTGAAAAAGTATAAATACAACCTGCTCACTAAACGGGTGCCTGCTCAGTCTTGACTGAGAGGTCCTCCCGAGCCCATTTTCCTGTCTTCTCTTTTCTTAATCCGCGCTCCTCGACTTCGCAACCCCGCTGTTTTGTCCGGCTGCCAGAAAGAGGCCTTCGCAGAGGTCAGGTGGAGGGGACCGCAGGCAGCATAGACGTGCACGGAGGAGGCAGAGGAGCGGGCGAAGGGCGCCCCCTGCAGGGACACCAGCAGGAGCCACGCGGGTCGGGGCCCCGGGATCACACCCACACGGTGAACAGGGACCAGCTCTCCCGCCAGCCACCTGCCGTCGGCAGCTGAGGGCTCCGGGCGAGAGAAAGCGCCTGTGCCGTCCCGGGGGCCTGAAGCAGGCGCTGGACAGATACAAGCTGGACACGCCCATCTAAGAGCTAAAACCTGACACGCCTCAAGCCTGACATGGCTGTGCGCTAGCATGGCGGGGAGGAAACTGCACTCATCGTGGGGTCATAGTCGAAGTGCAGGCCCACGAACAGTACTGAATAAAATAATCTTTGGGCTGTACACACAAAGTGCATATTAAATATAAACAGCCTTGGGTGTGGACTTGGGTCTCCTCTCAAAGGTACCTCATCATGCCTACGCTGCTATCCCCAAATCGAAGCTGCTTTTTTTTTTTTTTTTTTTTTTTGAGACAGGGTCTCACTCTGTAGTTCAGGCTGGCCCTGAGCTCACTATGGTGCCCAGGCAAGCCGCCGCGAACTCAGCAATCCTCCTGCCTCTGCCTCCCGAGTGCTGGGATGACAGGCGTGAGCCACCACGCCCGGCACTGTGGTATGCAGTGTTGATTGTTGGTGGGCGTGAGTCTCCACGCCCAGCATTATATGTGGTTACTGGGGATCAAACTCAGGTCCTTGCGCTTTCAAGGCAGGTGCTGGAACCACTGAGCTAACCCTCTGGCCCGAGAGCGAAAGCTTTTGAAATCGTATCATTGCCAATATGCAGAGCACACACTCAACATGAAACCCTTATGTTTTGTGAAGGTGGCAGCCTCCCTCTGGATTCCCTTGTGCCCTTCCCAAAAGACAGTATCACCTGCCCTTGTGTCTTTTCTCAACTCAAGATCAAAACTACTTTTAAAAAAATCGTGTCTGTGCTGGACATGGACAGACTTTTTGTAGCATATTCCCTCAACAGTATGACAACTATGACCTGGTACTTATATCAGGTTTATAAGTAATCTGAATATGGTTTAAAGCATATGGGAGATATGTATAAATTAAATGCAAATACTATGCCATTTTATACAGGAAACTTGAACACATAAGAAATACAGTTTCCACAGGAGACCTGGGGCCGATCTCCACGGGATGACAGTGTTTCACGGTGAACAAGACCAGAGTCCAGCATTCTGGGCTGTCAGAGGGACCAGGGCCCTATGAGATGGCAGAAGACGCAGGCTCTCCGCTCGGGGCCACAGTCAACAGCGTGGCCCGGCTCAGTCAGCTCCCCTTGTGGACTCTGGTTCTGCACAAGCACAGAGGTGGAGAAACGTCACCACAGGCCCGCTCAGGGCGAGCAGCCTATAGAACTAGACATCAGGTGCGCACGACCAAGAATAGACGGGCACATGGCCTTACATAGTTCTTCTGAGCCTTGCATTTTGGGAATATGAGATCATATGTAATTTAAGGAAAAGCATTCAGTCAACTGGCCTAGATTCTCCCCTGCTAAATAATACGCAGATGCTTCTGGGTCACTATTTTCTCATCTTAAGAGAAAAAAAACCTGTGTACTTACTGCTAAAGCAATTCTTAAAAATGGTGCCTACTGAATACCAATAAATGCCAGAAAACTCACCAGAGCTCGAGTACCTACTTCAGCTGGGGAAACTGATCAGTCTCTATTGCAATATTTTAGAAATCAGAATAAAAATCTTGAATTCCATAAATTAGAAGTTCCGAAGTCTTAAGTGGAAGTAGAAAAAAATTACATTTGATTGTAACATAACAAGATGTCCTGCATAGCGACATTTAATTTTGAGGATAGAAAAAGTCAACTATTTCTTTTTTTCATTTTTTTTTTTTCCTTTTTTTGAGACAGGGTCTTGCTTTGTAGTTCAGGCTGGCTCTGAGCTCACTATGTAGTCCAGGCACGCCTCGAACTCAACAATCCTCCTGTCTCTGCCTCCCGAGTGCTGGGATGACAGGCACTGTGGTATGTTGTATGTGGTATTGATGGCTGGTGGGCGTGAGTCTCCACGCCCAGCATTGTATGTGGTTACCGGAGATCAAACTCAGGACCTGGCGCTTGCAAGGCAGGCGCCGGAACCACTGAGCTAAGCCTCCAGCCCTCTTATTTTCACTTTTGAACATATAGAATATTTCAGAGAAAACTCAGTGGGTTTGCCTCTTTGTCATTCACAATTAAACTCTGTAAAGTGTTGGGGTTTTAAAGTCAACTCTGAGTTCCGGAATGCTTTTTCTTTCACCACGGCCAGCACGGTCCTCCCCGGGGGGCGAAACGGAACCTGGAGCCCCTCGAGACTCCTGTTCAAGTTTGCAGCGCACAGCAAGGCCGGGGCCACCCCGCTTCTCAGCGAGGGCCGCCAGCTGAGCGCGGCCCTGCCAGAGCCGCCCGCTACGCGCCGCTCCTCGAGGGCTCCGGGCACCCTGCGAACATCTCCTCAGCCGTCACAAGCTCCCGGTGGGGGAGGCCCGGGGACGCCTGGCGGCACGCACAAGACCGCAGCCACAGCAGATGCGGGCGGACGCCCGCGGGGCCCTCCCGGCCCCTCTCCAGAAGGCAGTGCTGGCTGGTACTCTGAGAAGGTCTTTGGGAAGGAAAGGGGCTCATCCCCCACGGTCACTTTGGAAGGGACTGTTAGCTGGCAGCGAAAGCATCAGGCCCACAGGGTCTGGCCAACCCTTGATGTCGAGTCCCCTGGAGCTCGGTTTCAGGGGAGAACCTAAGCCATGGCTCAGGCCGGGCTGACTTGCTCAGACCTGTCCACTGTGCCCAGCTACCAGGTGAGTCCGAACTGCAGAAAGGCCGCACTGTGGGTCCCTGGCATTAGCAGGAACCGCACAGACTTGTTTGGAAGACTCTGCAATACTTGTATGTGTAGGATTGCATTCACTACATTGGATGTATAACATGACATGTTTATAGCCGCCTGGCCAGGCCGACTGGGTGGAGTTTATGCAAATCATCATGCAGGACGTTCTCTTGTAGCCGCAGCATGGAGTTTGGGAGAAGCTGTGGAGAGAAAGTCTCCCAGCCCTGGTGCGGCGTCCAGCTGCAAGGCTGTGTCCAGCTCGGTGGTCGCTGGGGAGCCTCCTCCACTCTGGGGGCGCCAGGGCCCCTCCAAGCCCCTCCAGCACTTCCCCTCTCGTGACGGTCTCTTCTCCCTCCTGTCCACCTGGCTGCCCACGCCGTCGGACCCTGAATCCAGCCAAGGTCGGGAAATGTGTGGCTGATGTTTGTTTAATGTTATTACTGTACACTCTTCTATGTGGAACCTCCCGTAATGGAATAGAACATAACAGAATTACACACACTTATAAAGCTGGGTGCTGAATAAAAATAATTCAATAAAATAACCATAAATAGAACAAAATGAAAACCCATTGTTTAAAGATGCAGTGCTGGTCAAACAAATGAACTGCAGGCTTCCTGCTCAGCGCACTTGCGGCGGGAGAAACCCAAGCGCATCGGCGGAGCCGCAGCTCTGGCCTCACCACTTGCCCGCTCGGCGCCCAGGGCCTTCTGCAGGGCCTGCTGCTTTTCTGGAAACTAGTCAGCCCTGACCGTCTGGCTCAGCGGTTCTCAAACGGGGGCGGTTTCGCCTCCCAGAGGAGGCCTCTGGGTCGTCAGCCTAGGGAGCCAGAGTGGAGAGGGTCTGGCGGGGCGTCCAATGCGCAGGGCCCGGGAGCCTCTAAACCCCCAGGGACACCCAGCAAATCCCACAGTCAAGAGCTTAACCTGCCCCTGTCAGTATCAGAAGACAAAAGTCCTGGCCAGGGTAGAGGCTAAGGAGACAGGGCATCCGAAAGTCTTTAATTCTTTTTTTTTTTTTTTGAGACAGGGTCTCGCTTTGTAGTTCAGGCTGGCCCTGAGCTCACTGTGTAGCCCAGGCAAGCCTGGAACTCAGCAATCCTCCTGCCTCTGTCTCCCGAGTGCTGGGATTAAGGCACTATGGTATGTTGTATGTGGTATTGATGGCTGATGGGCGTGAGTCACCATGCCTAGCATTCTATGTGGTTACCAGGATTGAACTCAGGGCCTTGCGCTTGCAAGGCAGGCGCTGGAACCACTGAGCTAAATGTCCGGCCCCAAGTCTTTAATTCTTATAAAAATAAATCCCTACCCTTCTATGTGAAGGGCTGTGGTCCCTTCTTTCCGTTTGTTGTACACGTCTTAAGAGCCATGTATGGTCTGGGACTATCATTTCTGCTGCTCCCGAACACCAAAAAGCAACTTCCTGCCCCCAGAACAGACAGGCAACACAGGAAAGCAAAACGGGATGCGGATTTAACTCCACCCCTTGGGTCTAAGTTTTTCCTTATCCATTTCTCTCTGACAGACCCCCGGTCTCTGGTCCACCTCCAAGTCCTGCTTCTTTTTTTTTTTTGCTTTTTGGAGACAGGGTCTCACTTTGTAGTTCAGGCTGGCCCTGAGCTCACTATGGTGCCCAGGCAAGCCGCCGTGAACTCAGCAATCCTCCTGTCTCTGCCTCCCGAGTGCTAGGATTACAGGCGTGAGCCACCACGCTTGGCATTGTGGCATGTGGTGTTGATTGTTGGTGGGCGTGTCTCCACGCCCAGCATTATATGTGGTCACCGGGGATCAAACTCAGGTCCTTGCACTTGCAAGGTAGGCGCCGGAACCACTGAGCTAACCCTCCGGCCCCAAGTCCCCCTTCTGAGTCCTTCTCTGTTGAACTGCAGCTGAATGACTGTCCTGCACTTCATGGGGTATTTTAGGGTCTTGTGAACTGATGATTTCCATGAGACATTTCTGAACACTGTAGCATAGAAGAATAAAGTCTGAAATTCTCCATCATGCTCAAAATCACAAGCTGACCCAGATTTGTAACCCCATGGCTCCCCTTAAAACATCCGAGGTTCTTATTTGCAGTGCTTAAACATGGCTTGATGCTTCCTATTCATTAATTCACTTGAAAAACTATTTGCTGGCCACCTGATGGACGCCAGACTTGCGGGGAAATGCTGATGACGTCACACCACGAGCAGCATCGAGACGCTCACACCTCACCAGCGTGGGCTCTGAATGTGGTGTGTTTGCCCCTGATGTGTGTTCTCACTCAGGATTTAGCCCTGAACGTTAAACCACATGTATTCGACAAAACTCACCTTTAAAACCACACCATCATGAAGTATTTCTTCATTCTACAAATCGGAAATACTTCCACTGACATTTAGGCTGTGTATCTCCTAGGATAACTACCATATTGTCCACTGTATGTACTCTCTAGTCTTATTCCTCTGGCTGAAGACTCCATTTCGAAAAGTCCCTCGCCTTAGTCAACTCTGTCCTCTCCACAGGTTGCGTAAGAGTTACAGCAGCATCAAACAGGGCACTGTCCGCACGGAGCTTCCCACGCAGGTGGCACCATCATGAAGTTCCCACTTTCTGAGGGACTGAAATGAGCAGAGCTCTCCTGCCAACCTGCCCTGGGCCTCAGGAGAAGAAATCATCTATTCTATTTTGAGAGTTGTTTGATTTCACAATCCAAGTAATATTATTAGAGGACATTTCCATCTATAAAAGTGTAAGGGTTTTTTTTTTCTTCTTAAAAAGCTTCAACATGGATACATAACAAAGGGCAAGTTCATATACTTATTCTCTAACGTGTATATAAATACATAGTACAGAAATTTTCACAGCAAAGTGCTGCAGGCAATTTATTAAAGTCACTGGAAATTGTATTAAAAAGCAAGTGTGGTGGACCTTCCACATCATCCCCTTAGAGAGCCTCAGTTACTGCCTCTGTCAGCCACACCCTCAGTGCTCCTCTTTGGGAACTGTCCTTGCAGCGGCGGAGGAGAAGCCGACCGCTACGCCGATCTTAACTCGAGAGACGCCTCGACCCTCTGAGCAAGGAACACTTGCAGCCAGCTCTGCCGGGATGTGAGTGCTTAAGCTGCACCACGTCACTGTCACTCAGGACGTCAGGGCAGCTGGTGCTATACCTAGCAACGCTGGTGCTCTTACAGGGCGAACGAACTCATGAAAGGCGCGACCGAAAGACAAGTTCCTGGCTGAGGGTAGAGCTCAGGGCTAGAGCAGACCCCTGGGATATAGGAGGTTCAGTGACACAAAAAAGAAAAGATGAGGTTCAAAGTTCTCATCGAGCACGGCCAAATATTTTCCTATTTCTAGAGCTATAACTAAATGTCAATTCCAGGAGCCTTCTTGGTCATTAAGGAGAAGCCACATGACTGGACACGTGATGTGAAGAAGGTGAGCTCTTCAGAGGGCACACGTGATGTGAAGAAGGCGGGCTCTTCAGAGGGCACACGGGAAGCTGGCGAGGCGCATCGACTCTCGCTCGCCGGAAGAACGGTTTGACCGCTGGTGTGTAATGTCGCACCCTTACCGGGACCCACTAGTGATGTGACGCCGGGATGGCCAGTCCGGCATGCACCATGGGCTGAATTACATACCGCACACAGTCCGTATGTTGAAACCCGAATTCCAAATGTGACTATACAGTACTTGGAGATGGTGCTTTTAAAGAAGTAAAGTAAGGAAGTCAAAGTACGGGGCCCAAATCCAAAAGCGCTGAAGTCTTCGAACGGAGGGACGCCTGAGCCCTGGGTGCCCCGCCCTGCTCTCCCGCCTCAGCAGCAGGCACAGGGGCCAGTGGACATGCAGCACACAGCCGCCAGCCTGCAGACCAGGAGGAGGCCTGCACCGGGAGCCACACTGGCAGCGGCCCGACCATGGGCTGGGAGCCTCCTGAACAAGAGGAAATGAATGTCTACGGCGGCCTGAGCACACTTCAGAGTGTGGGGTTTTCTGTTTGTGTCTAATTTCACCACTGGTGTTGTGATTTGCCACCCTGCACCGACTGCCTCCTCCTTCCCAGCTGCCAAGGATGTGCATGTGTTGATTCAGCCAACTCTGGGGCAGCCAGTGCAATTCAAGGTGGAAGCAACAGCTCAGACATACGCGATAGATGAGCACAGTACCATCCCCTGCCCACGCTGATTTAAGATGGGCCTGTGGCTGAAGTGGGCCTGATCCAAAGCCTAGGATGTGTGTGCAGAGGTTATGCAAGCAACATTTTCTCCTCTGCCACCCTGGCATCTGCAGGAAGCAGCCTCAGGAATGCATGGACGTCATCTTTTCTGCAGCCATCAGAGAAAAGTTTGTCTTCAACTTGAACTAACCAAGTGGAAGACAGCCAAGACACAGGCCCTGGTCACAGCGTGTCCAAGTCACATCTGAAGCCTGGTATTTACTACTTAATGATATATTTATGTGAAACAATAAATCCTCATTATTGTCCAAACCATTTGCAACTGCAAGATGCCAACTGAATACAGAGTTGGGGCAATAGAAGTCTTGTTTTCAGAGAATTACAGTTCTTCTGCATCCCCAGAGGCCAGAGTGAATGGGAACCATATTCTGGAGCCCTTTCATGCACCCAAGTTTATTACCACTGATGCTGAATTGGCCTGTTATGGAGATGTAAATGTCCTGCTCTTCAAAGGCATGTTGGAGGAGATGAAAGGTATTGAGATCTCAATGACTTTGCCTCCTCTGGAGCTGGAAGGACAGCTTATTTTAGTAATTTCCATGGGAATGAATAGACATATACTTCAGCTATTCAAATATTTAACTAGCTCTTTTGTTGTTGTTTTGAATCCCAAGGAGCTGCAGCTGCCTGTTTGTGTGTGTTGTGCCTTCAAGGGGCCTGCTGATTCAGGAGGATGGTGAATGCATTAATTAGCCTTCTCAGCCTTCTCCGCTTTCCCAGCCCGGGAGCATTTGCAGCTCCAGTTGCTGAGAACGATGTAAGACTGGAGCATACAAGACAAATGAACGCTGAGAACGGCCTGCTTTTTGATGGGCGGTCTTGTTTTAGTGCAGTCTACAAGCACACAAGCCTGGGCTTGTGAGGCTGCGTGATCAGATGATTGGCCATCACTACTGGCAGGAAACAGAACACAAGGGCGGGATTAAAGTGTAACAGGAGACGGGACACTCATCAGCTCAGGAACATGAGGCAGAAGGAGGTGAGGATCCAGAGAACACAAAATGTTGTGGAAAGCTGGGAAATGATTTATCATTTTTAATCTGTATCATCAAAGCTGATCTTTATAACTGTAGGCCTCTGTGTTGTGAGGACTTTGGCAATAAAACAATCTTTCCTTAAAGTGAAGGATGCTGGTGGGGAAAATAAAGAATGAACTGACTGCAAAAGAAAAAAATGTGTTTGTCTTGAAATTAAATTTGTCCCCTCTTTTAAAAATAATTGAGGTACAGCGTCTTCTGGGGAAAATTAGTAAGGGAAGACAGTAAGGAAGATGAGAATTCTATCAGATGGTGAGGAAGATGAGAATTCTATCAATCAGATGGTGAGGAAGATGAGAATTCTATCAGATGGTGAGGAAGATGAGAATTCTATCAATCAGATGGTGAGGAAGATGAGAATTCTATCAGATGGTGAGGAAGATGAGAATTCTATCATCAGATGGTGAGGAAGATGAGAATTCTATCAATCAGATGGTGAGGAAGATGAGAATTC
>PVIC010039007.1:0-17331 GCA_004025085.1 Thryonomys swinderianus
CCTTTACTATCAGTTTTTAAAATTCTTTATCTGGGATTCATCCACTTCATTAACTGTCAGGTCGTATGTGGGGAAATTATGAGTTTTTGGAGGTACATTTTTGCCTTTTTTCTTAGGATTCTTGTGTTCTGTGTGTGTTCCAGTTTGTAGATCAGTTGGGATGGAAAGTCTTAGTGCTGTTATGGAGATGGCGAGCAAGTGCTTCCTCCCTCCACTGTACCCTTGGCTTTGATATGAGTGGGCGTAAAAGTGCCTGCTCAACCTGTCCAGACCGCTAGGTTTAACCCTGAGCACCGCATTGGAAAGAAAGAGCAACTGTCAATAATATAAACAGCCAAAGGATCAACAAAATATCAGTATGAAATTAAAATTTATAGTGTAGAATGTATTTTGTGTATTTGTATTATACTATGCTAGGAAAAAAAAGAAAAAATAATTAAAGTAGGGGAAGTTAGGAAAAAGTAGACAAAAATAGAGTAAATTGAGGAAAAGAAAAGAAAAATAGAAATACTGAAAAGATGCTCTTTATATACCAGGAAAGAAGAAGAACTGAGTTGGGGTGATGAGGAGCAGTAGCAGATGTGCAGTGAGCTAGGAAGATGCAAAGCAGAGGCAGGAGCCCCGACAGCATGGACTTTGAGTGGCAGTCTGTTGGGCTGGCTGTGGCCCTGTGGGTTTCCTGTCAGCCACAAAATATGGGTGACCAGAGTGCCGGGCGTGGTGGCTCACGTCTGCGATCCCAGCACTCGGGGGGCAGAGACAGGAGGATTGCTGAGTTCCAGGCTTGCCTGGGCTACACAGTGAGGTCAGGGCCAGCCTGAACTACAAAGCGAGACCCAGTCTCAAAAAAAAAAAAAAAATCTAGGTGACCAGAGCTGGAGGAATGGAATGCACATGGTACCAATTTCTTGCTCACCACGATCCAAGCCCTACACTGTTTCCTAATTATACACAAATCTCTTAACCAGTGTTTTCAGGGCTATTAGATCTTGATACATCTTTGTCCAATTGCTCCCAACTTTACATATGTAATAACCACGTCTTCGAGGGAACCCACAAAGCCCTGTATAATCGGGCCCTCGTGGTGCTCCTCTGACCTCTTCCCCGAATTTCTGCTCGCACACTCTCCTGCCACACACCCCCCTTGTTGTTTTCAACATGTCAAATGAGCTTCCTTCTCTGCACTATTGTTTTGACTAGAATGTTTTAGGAATTCCCAAGCCCTCTTTCTCTTTTCCCCACTCTGTTCAAACACTGCTGCTCATTAAGATCAAGCATTTCTGCTTTGTTTAAAATTGCATTTCCTACCATTTCCTCACCCTGTGTCGTATTTTATGTGTGCTGTAACCACTGAAATTCTGCAGTGTCTGATATTGCACTGCTCACTGTGACTATGTCCTGCTTCGCCTCACTACAGCGTCATGTCCGACACGGCCGTGAGGTTTGCCTGAATCATCCTCTACCAATTCTCCAGCAGCGTACGGGTCTTAGTAAGAAGTCAACAAGGATTTGTCGAGTGAACAAGAGACGTAAATCTCTAACTCCAAATCTTTTTCCGGCAGCCATTATTCAAGACTAGAAATACTACTGTTCCTTTCATTTGCCTTCATAAATTTGCATTTCCTAATTAACTTATACTGAGGGGCACTTTTCATCATGAAAGTTTTCTCATTACATTTCTTCCACTTATGCCTGAAAAGCTAAAGGAAAGTGAAGATGATGCAAACAGGCAGAGGTGACACACATACTGTTCATATGTGCAGTTTTCATCTAAATTAGGTGTCACTTTTCAATCAGGAATTGATGCATGGAAGCCATCAGCACATCCGGAGTAACTCCAGTGGATCACAAGAACAAATGCAAGCTATCCAAGGCTGCATTTCCTTTATGTAAATTACTTTCATTGCCCTAAAAATAGACCCTAAAAGTCACTTGATCAATGCTTGATTTAATAGATTTCTTCTTTTCTCCAGGTTAGGTAATGACATCCCTTCAGACACTCATTTTTCCTCTGTTCCTGTTTGAAAATTAACCAGTTTCTTAATCTTTTTAAAACAATCCAGCACAGTATATGTTAATGTTTTCCTCATCTTAGTAATAAGTAAGGTTGTCTGTCATTCTTTTCAAGAAGTTTTTCCTTTTTTCTTTTTCTGGCTCCATCCCTTCTTCTTCCTCTTCTTTCTGATTAAAGCTGATGCTACTTCTGGATTGCCTGGCTAAGGAGCTTAGCAAATCGTTTTCCAGGATTAATATGAAGCTTGATGAAATGCACCAAAGCAACATTTTTAAAATTCTGGAAATTGACCACAGCATACATCATGCTGAGAAGAATTTATTTAAGGAAAAAAAACTATTATTAAAAATACTCACAAACCTCATTTAAAACAATTTACTTTTACTGTTGCATCCTAATTTGCATAACTCCTCTTCCGGCCTACAAAGGTTCCTTTCTTTGGCTCATTATTCAGAAAGCAAGTCAGTGAGACACGAGTTTTAGCCACTATTTTCATGCAATTTACAAAGAAGACTTACTTTTTAGACAAAGCCAAACATAGACTCAGAAACATACGAGAAAGTGGGTCATTTGTGTAAGCTTTGACTCTTCTCTATAATTTGCCCACTTCTGAGTATTTTTAAGAGTCATCAAGGATGTCAGCAAAGCACCAGAATAGGAGGTTTCCTGCTTGCGTACCCAACAGCAATGGTAATTTTGCGGCTACTCACAGACAAGAGTTTTGAAACTCAGGCAGGAGCCTACAAAAAGCTAGTGAATCCCAAGAACAAAGAAGGCCATGGTGAGGGCCAGATCAGTACCTAGGGAGCGAGTTACATTAACATGGTCCTGGCTCCAGACTGGGAAATGGCCCTGCCCCTGTGGACTCGTCCACAGCTCCGTTTGATTTTGCCTGAAGAGCTGTGAGGAAAGTCCTTTTCCACCCCAGATCCTGAGGAGGGTGCAAGCGTGCATCCAGAAGCAAGTCTGACAGTTGGCATCGCACTAGATTTTGACTAACTTAGCCCTGTCCTCTCCTCGCCAGAGGGCATCAGCTGTTTTGCTTGCCCAAGGACCCAGTGGGAGACTTCCCTGTACCCAGAGGGAGCCAATCACACATACCACTAGTAACAGACCTGCAGTGTTTGAAGCCAGGAGACTCATCCCGTACTGACCATGCTGACCAAGGCCAAGAGGCACCCAGCCCACCCAGGAGTCAGACAGGACCCACACCCATCTTGACCTTTGGTAACAAACCCACCAGCCATGGGCCCCACCACAGGGCCAGCAGCAGCCACAGGATCTAGCTCAGCCCCACATGACTGCAGTCCTAGAAGCCATTTCTTCAGCCCAGGACCCGTAAGAGCAGCTTTTACTTTAGGGCTATGCATGGACTTAGCAAAAACTTCAGGTCAAGGGGAAGTGATGGAAGGGGAACTCAGCAATCCTCCTGTCTCTGCCTCTCGAGTGCTGGGATGACAGGCGTGAGCCACCACACCCGGCACTGTGGTATGTGGTATTGATTGCTGGTGGGTGTGAGTCTCCACGCCCAGCATTGTATGTGGTTACCGGGATCGAACGCAGGACCTTGTGCTTGTGAGGCAGACACTGGAACCGCTGAGCTAAATCTCCAGCCCCCATCTCATTTTATAAGTTACACTGATGCCCAAGTTAACAGCACCAGTAGGAAAGAACATTGTAAGCTAAAGTGTCATGGAAACTTAAATATTTCCACTTTTACAACATAAACAATTAAAACTGTTTCTTCTATCCATTGTTTTTACTCCATCCTATCAACTTTGTTTTGATTTTATCCTAATTCATTTCACAGTATATTCCAATTTGTTTTATGAGCTCCTCTTTGGATTATATGTTTTCACATGTGGATTGTTTAATAATTTCAATTTTGGAATTTTTTCATCTTACTGATGATTTAATTTCACACTCAAGGTCAGGCAACACACTGTAAAATTTCAAACTTCTGAGAATTTCTTGTGTTCCATAATTTGTTTTACTTTTTGTGAATATCTCAGGTGTACCTGAATCATTACATTTCCTGCACCCACTGAGTGTATGCTGTACTATTATTAATTAAGAAAAGATGATTAATATTACTGTTCAGGTCTTCTCCATGCTTTCTGATCTTTTATTGCTTAGGTCATCATAAGGAAGAGATGAACATTAAAAATCTTCCATAATCAGGCTGGAGATTTAGCTCAGTGGTTCTGATGCCTGCCTAGCAAGTGTAATCCTCAGTAACCACATAGAGCGATACCAGGCATGGTGACTTATGCCCACCAGCAGTCAGTACCACATACCCCAATGCCTATAATCCCGGCTTTGGGGAGGCAGAGGCAGGAGGATTGCTGAGTTCGATACTTGCCTGGGCTACTTAGTGAGCTCAGGGCCAGCCTGAACTACAAAATGAGACTGTCTTAAAAAAAAATCTTCCATTATCTTTGTAAAGTTATTTTGAAGTATACATTCACTGATCAACTTTTGCATGTTGTATCTATTTATAGCACTATTTTAAAATTATTTTTAACTTGTATTTAAAATGTATCCTTAGTCATCAGTATACAGTTAACTCTTGTGTTTCTTTCTAATTTAAGTCTCTCATTTTTCTTTGGAGTGTTTAGCCTGATTACATTTACTGTATTTTTTGAGCTTACATGTACTTTGTTCTACTTTTCACTTGAGTTTTGTTCTCCTTTTGCCCCTTGCAGTATAATAAATTACAATAATGAATTGTAACATTTAATGTTTCATTGTATTTGGAATATTAGATTTTCATCCATACTTAGTAGTTCCCTTAAATTTAAAAATGTGCAGCCTTAAATGATCAAAATCTATTGGATCAGTACTGCATCACCATGCATGGGACAGAAAACCTTTCACAAGTCCTACTTCACAAGTGTTGCTTGGCATTCCACACTTAATAATGCAGCAACTTAAACTACTATACAGTCGTTTATCATTAACACCAGAGGAACGTTCTGGAAAATGCCTCCTTGGATGATTCCTTGAGTGTGCAAAAATACAGCATAGTTGCATGTAAGTCCTCAACTGGTCATACGTCTTGTAGAACCTCCTTGGTATATGCACTCTATCATTAACTGAAATGGCATTATGTAACACAGAACTCTGCCATTTCCCTCCCCTTTTCCGTCATCCCTGCACTAGGCTGTCCTACGTTTAATTTCATATATTTATATACCTCACCTCATGATGCAATTTGTTGTCCTAAGTAGTTATTCTTTGTGGGAGATATAAGCATCAAACAGACTTCTACTTATCCAGTGATACACTGTTTCTGTTTGTCTTAATATTCTTGTAAATCTGAATCCTCAAAGGGTATCTGCCCAACCTCACCATGAACAATGATGGACTATTCTATTTCTTGTACTGCAGGGCAATTGACAATAAATTTTTTCCATTTTAATTTTATAAAACTGCGTTCATTCAATTTTGATTTTGAAAGATATTCTTACTAGACATAGAACTCCAGGTTTCCAATTATTTTTGTTTTATAACTTCATAAATCTTCATACTATATTTTCTTTTCATTCTTATTGCTTTATACATGTTTGGGTTTCAGTCACTTGGCTGTGATATGTTTAGATAAATTTTCTTTGCAGTGTTTTTTTCTTGGGACACATGGATGTATAAAATAATTACTCATGGATTCATAGGGGTATAAATGATTGAAAAATAAACATAAGAGATACAAGAGCTGTGCAGCATTCTAATTAATTTATACAGATATTTCACTCAAAGAAAATGGAGCATTCCTGTTTTTGAATGGGTGTTAGGCATATTGAATTCCTTCCAAAGAGTAAAGAAGTATCAAAAGCACAAATGGAAGGAGAGAACTCTCCAAACCTACCTCAGCCACCTGGTCAAGGGCAGCATGACTTCTGCTGGATCACACCAGCTTCATGGTTCCTTGATATGTGCTGTGAGAATACCATTTTATCTTTGAGAATAGCATTTATCACCTTATCATTTCCCTTTCCAAAACCTACAATCTCTGTCCAATCATGATAACACTGTAATAGAGGATGCTTTTCCATACCCAACCTTCACTCTTCCAAAGTGTCCGACACATCAAACAACAGAAATCCTAAAAATTTTCCCAGCTGAAAGATGTCTAAGGAGACAGTATAAATTAAGTTAACAGGGTTTCCTGGAAAGAATCCTGTAACAGAGATATGAATTTGTTAAAAACTAAGGAAATCTGTACAAAATGTAGACACTAAATAAGATTATATTAATACTGTTTCATTAATTATAATAAATATACCATAGTAATATAAGATTATAATAATAAGAAAAACTGGGTTTGCTGTTTATAGTAATTCTCTATGTGATCTTCACACTTTTCCCATAAATCTAAAACTGTTATAAAAATGAGCTGAATCTAAAAATATAAAATACATCTACCTAATAAAGTTACAGTGTCACAAAATTTTGACTTACTTTGGGATAAATATTATAAAAAATATATCTACCTAATAAAGTTACAGTGTCAAAAAAATTTGTCATACTTTGGAATAAATATTATAAAAGAGGTGCAAAAGCTATATGATGAAACACTGCTGAGAGAAATTAAAAGCTCTAACTGAGGAGATGCACACCTTGTTCGTGACCTGGTAGACTCACTACTGTTGGTACCAGTCATCTCCAGGTGTTCTGAAGATCTGGTAGGATCTTACTGAAAATTCCAGAGAGCTTTTTTCTTTTTCTTTTAAATTGACAAACTGATTATAAAAGCTACCAGGAAAGGTAATCCTTAGTACTAAATCCTAAACATCTTTGACAAAGTTGGAAGACAAACACTACCTGGGTTCAAAAGTCATGACAGCTCCAATGGTCAGGAGAGGGTTACACTATTATCAAGACAGAGAAATACATCAATCACACAGTCCAGAAATAAACTTGCATATGCTCCACAGCTAATTTTCCACAAGACACCAATACAACTGAGTGAAGAGGGGAGAGGCTTCTTAACAAACAGTACTGCAACCATTAGATAACCATACACAAATACAAAATTTGAATGCTAGGCATGGTGGATCACGCCTGTAATCCCAGCACTCATGAGGCAGAGGCAGGAGGATTGCTGAGCTCAAGGCTTGCCTGGGCTACATAGTGGCTCAGGGCCAGCCTGAACTACAAAGCGAGAGCCTGTCTCAATAAATGAATGAATGAATGAATGAATGAATAAAGTTTAACCCAAATTTTGTACCATCCCTGAAAAACATTCAAAATGGATCATAGTAAAATCTAAAATTATAAATGTTTTTGGAGAAAACGCATTTCAATACATAACCCCAGCTGATAAATTTTTAAAATGATCAGTTAATTTTCCTAACATTAAGAATTCCTAGTACTAACTCACACTCTCCAGTGCCTAGTGACATGACCTGGTCAGGAAGTATAATTTCAGTGTTTGGATGCATGTGATGTGATAAAATTCAGCTGTATGAAAGAAACGAACAGACAAAGGATGCAATTCTTAGTGTCTGCTACAAATAATAAACACAAATTAAGAGTAATAAAATCAACAAACTTTGGCCTCTGTCTAGATAATTGCTTCCATGCTTCGGTTGAACTGTAATCACAATCTATTACTTAAACACTCATTTTATAAGATAAAAATAAAATTTTAACCCTTGTATAGCCCTGTTCCAATGTAAGAACATTTTCTTTGCTACCATTCCTACCTAAATAGTCCTGCATAAATTGTGTCACATAATATTTGCTCAACAAATATTTTTCAAACAAAGCATGAACAGATGGAATGAAAATAAATCAAACATCTACAATAGCAAATGACTATTAAGAACATAGCATTCGATTCAATTTGACTTTGTCAGCTCTCTCCTTCCTGACAGGCATTGCATGGGCAATTGAGCACGGAAGCTTATATAACCACAAATAAAAATACTTCAAGGCAGATGCTAGTGTCCTGAGATGTTATAGATGAGAAATAACTGAAGTCTGGAAACCTTCAGTCACCTGTCCAAATTTGCCAGGCTGTTCACAAATGATCAGATGTCACTCGCCTGAGCACTAAGTACACAAACTCAGATAATTCATCTTTTCCCCTGAACTTCATGTTCCTCATCTGAAAATGAAGAAGTAGAGACCACTGTGTGCATCTTAGGAAATTACAAGTCAAAGAGTCTGGCTTTCAGGGGTCTCAGTTGCCTAGTAATGGCCTGTTGACTCTGAATTAAAGTGATCTTGCTTTCTTCTACTGTGGAAATGCCGGTCTTCGGAGTACCCCCACCCCAAATAAATTATTGCTTCCTTTGTTGATAGATAAATATTCCTTGGATAGATAAATATTAATTATGATAATATTAAAAGGTCCCTTTTAAAACTGTTGCTATTTTCTGCAAAGAGCGTTCCTAACATTTGCAAAAGCAGAGCCTTGAACAAAGTTCCAAACTGTGTCCACAACACATCTTCCCACTTTCAAAAAGCAGAAAATGACTGCAAGAAACATCCTAAGAATAGTGCAGTGGCAACAACTGGCCTGTTACATGTAAATAAACAAAGACAAACACTCTGGGCCCCATGAAGGTCTCGGCAACACCCATTATACCTCCGGTACCAAGGCAAAAACCGTCAGTAAGGCCGGGTATTGTGGAGCTGAGGACCTTGGTATAAAGCAGCACTGTGCGTTTATAAAGGCTCTTTTCTTTTTATTACCTCAGATGGAAAGAAGGAAATGTCCCTAATTCCCTTTCCTTGTGAAGGGATTTGTACAATGCACCTCTGAGGTGCAGAGAACAAGGAAATATTAAACCCCAGGATGTGACCTTTGATTAAGCCTATTGTGAGACTTGGAGTTGTTAAAATCAGATTTTTAAAAAGAGTTTCTGGGTTGAAGCATGTAGTGTTCGGTTAACTGAATAGAAATCAGGCTATAGGTTGGGAAAAGGGGTACACATTTGATTCAGAAAACGAGGAGCAGAGAAGGAATGCAGGAGGAGGAGAGAAAAGAAGGAAGGATCACTGTGGACTCTGGTCATGACCAGAACCACAGATGCTCACTTCACCCCCCGGTCTCGTTCAACCTACCCTTCAGTTAGAGGAGCAATTGCAAGACAAGGACATTTCAGGACATCTTGATTGGGGGCATCCAGGGCCTCACACATGCCAGGCAGGTGCTCTACCACTGAGCCACACACCAGTCCCTGAGTTTAGCACCTCAGAAGCTCTACACCCACCCCTGGGTTAAATACATGTTTTAAATCTTCAATCATTCTAACATCCTGCAAGCTAGATGTTCTAAGTTCCTTTGGCTATTGATGAAGAGAATGACAGAAATTCATCTCAAATTACACAGCCAGAAAGGCGGAAGAACGTAGTTTTGGATTTAGGTAATATGAGAGAAAATGAATGGCTAAATAGGAAAGCACCACAAACTGCTATGGAGGACAGTGGTGAGTGATTTGACAATGTGCCACTGTCTTATTATCTGTATGTCTAGATCAACAACTTTCCAACTATGTTCATCGATAAGCTCTGTGCTGATGGGACTGACAGTTTGCCTTAGTGTGTGAAGCGGCACTTACCAAACCCTAAAAACTAATATGTGTAAAATCACAGTGATATATGCCAGTTATATAGTTAAAGAAAAACATTAAATACAGTTATTTTACATTCATTAAACACATACTTATCAAATAATCTCTCCATTTCTAAAAGTGTCATAATCATAACACTCTCCACTTTGAAAAACTCCAGACTTGCTATAAGTAAGCCTTCCATAAACATTTGATAAATTGCTTTCAATTTTTATTTTATTCTTTGCTGTGAAAGAATTTAAGCCCAAATAGGGACTTACACTATTGGCTTTAACTTCCACCGCCCTCCTTATGTATAGCCCTAAGGGGATAAAATGGTACAATAGAAGAGAGTGAAGTGAAAGGTTATAAAATGACAGATCTAGCAAGAGTGCTACCTGGAGGAAAGGAAGCCCATGCCCGGGGATTTGCAGTCTAGGAGTCTAGAGTTACCAGAAGGAGAAACACCCCGCAAAGAAACTGATTCAAGGTGAGCATTGTCCCCACACGCTGAGAAAGCGGCCTTCCAGGGTGCACCAGCAAGGAGGGGTGAGCGTGACAGCCAAAGAGCTGATTCAGCTGCACCTGGCGGAAGTCAGGTGGCTGTTGTAAGGGTACTGTCCTTCCTGGGGGTTTTTGCTGATTCCTGGGGGAAGACGTAATTCTACCTTTACATCAGATGTGAGATGGATTAACTAATGCTCAGCGTGGAATGCCCAGCAGAGCTGGGGCAGCGTGGTGGTTCTGGGTGTGCTAGACCCACCTGAGGATTGTTGCCAATGGCATAAAAAGAGAATTACAGGGGAATATGGTCTGTTATTGATTTTCCTGGAGAAACTTGCCCCAGCTGGTTTTCCTGAGGCAAATTAGGCTGCTCTCATAGGAAGACAAGCTAGGAATGGCTGCTTTTCCCTCTGGGGAGTCTGGTCTTTCCCTTGAGGGCTTCCAGGTCCTGGTGTATATCCCTTGGTCTGACACAAATCAGGCTTCTAGCTTCCCTCACCAGATCCTGGGGCCTTCTCGGTGCAGGTGCTGCACATAGACTTTCAAAAGACAGCTGTGGTCTCTCGGCCTCCAGCTTGATTCATGGAGGACATTGCTTCGGGCTCTAGGCCATTAGCTGGACTTGTGCAGGGTGTGGCCGTGGGATCCAGGCCTCTGGTTCGATCCCTCGTGTCTCTAGTGTAAGGACAGATGCCTTGTGCTCCTCTGCATTTGACTTTTGGTGTGAATAGTGTATGAGAATCCTATAAATTATATGTCCTGTATTAAGTCTATTCCCTTGCAAACTCTGACTACAATAAGATCCTACCATGAAACTGATGACTTTGGAATACATATGAGCATTTACTTGCATGAACTGAATAGGAAACTGTGTTGCACTTTCATCCTAGAATAGGGTAACAGTTTTTTATAGAATCTAAAATCTATAAAATCTAAAATATAAAGAACCCTGTATGCACTATAGACAGGCATGTAAAATGGATAAAATGAAACCTTACTGCAAGCTAGATTGCCATGCCCAGAATGACAAATCCATTGACAAATGCCTGGATATTAAAGAACAATATGTATTCCTCCCTAAAACTGCAGCACACTGCCTTGATACAACAGGTAGAATATATCAAAGATATGAGAGCAATTTAAATAGGAAAAAAAAACAGGGAAAGAAATGCTATTAGGCTTTCATTTTTGTGAAGCAAGGAAAAACATCCTTCAGAGAGCACTGCTAGAGGAGCCAGGCTTGGAGTCTGTCCCAGTTCTTTTCTGGTTTAGCCACAGATTTCCTGTTACTTGACTAGTCAACAGCACAAAACCTCAGTTTACTTGAAAAGTGAGCTCGATACAAACATTGCACTTTACTGAATTAAAGTTTACTGTCGGAAGATAAGTTCTTAGCAAAGTTCTCCAAAATAGTAATCATCCATTAAATGGCAAGTATTTTCCTACTTTTGCATCAGAATACTTTTGGTCCTCATTCTTGACCAGGGTTGCAAAGAAGCCTAGTATACAAATCATAAGGGTTGAGATAGCAGTTGAGTTCTGCAATGTTGTAAATAACAGTATGTCCTCATGTTCCTTTTGAAACACTTGTGAAAATCCATGGAGGAATCAGCAATACCTAGGGTGGTGAGGACATTTCACCCAAAGTCGTCCATACTTGATTTTTCCATTTCAAAATCTCTTATCTAGAGAAAGCATTAGATAGAAGGCTTCGTGCAGCCCAGTAATCTAATCCTTCCATTTAACAAGTGACAAAAGTGGAGTTCAGCCTTGCATAACTCAACAAGTGGTAGAACTCGAAGTAGAAGCCAAATGGAGAAGACACTATCATCTCTTGTGAGCTCCATGTTTTAGATGTCATCATGGCTGATTTTACATTTCACTTTAACTGGGTTAAGGAAAACTCAAGCAGCTGGTCAAATATTATCTCTCTGTATGCGAAAAGTTAACACTTCCTGAAAACAAATGAATATTTGAATCAGTGGACTCAGTAAAGATCTGCCGTAGGAGTGTGGGTGTCATCCAATCCTCTCGGAGCCTGGCAGAAAAAAGGTTAAGAGAGAGTGAATTCACTCTCTCCTTTCTTACCAGAGCCCTTCTTCCTCTGGCCTTGGACACTGCAGCTCCTGGTTCTGAAACATGGATGGTAAAAACCGATACATACTGACTTACCCTTGTTGTGATATTTTCCTGTTATCGTTCCTTTTATTTTTTACTTCCTCCCTTTCCATTCCATTTCTTGCCCTGCCTAATGGTTTCACTCTGTTGGGTCTCATGGTGTTGTGGCCTTCATTGTCTTTTTCTATGGTGTTTTTTAGAATTTTTTGGTGCTCTGGTTTAGCACTCGTGAAGTTTCTCGGGTGTTCTTTGTCATGGAAATATCTTATTTCCCCGTCAATTTTGAAAGATTGTTTTACAGGGTATGTCAATCTAGGTTGGAAACTGATTACTTTTAGGGCTTGAAATACTTCGCTCCAGGCTTTCTTTGACTTGAGGGTTTGTATTAAAAAGCATGCTGTAATTCTTATGAGCTTTCCTCTGTATGTGATTTGGTTTATTTCTCTAACTGGTTTCAATAATTCATTCTTCTGTTAAGTTTCTGGAATACTGATTATTATATGCCTAGGTGTGGAATTTTTTGATCAGTGTTATTTTGAGTCCTAAAGCCTTGTGTGTCAAATTTTTTCTCCTGCTTGGGAAGTTTTTTGGCATTACTGCTGTGAGCAGTTTTTTTTTAGTTTATTTTTATCTTTATTGTTACATTGTATATATACATCATGATCACCCTCAATAGTGGGAATTTGTACCAGTATCTGACACGATTTAATTCTCATTTTTCCAACTCCCCTACCCACCCCACAGCAGTTTTTAATGCCGTTTGCACTGTCTCCTCTTTCTTCATAATTCAGACCAATCTTATGTTATTCTTCTTTCAGTCATCTAGCATCTACTAGACTGATTTCTCCTGATCTGGCTATTTTTAAGAAACTTTTCCTCTCCTGGTTACTAACTGCAATTGTGTCTTCTATAACTGATTCTCTGTCCTCACGTTGGCCTACTGATGAGTAAGCTTTCAGTGTGCTTTTAATCTCCTGAAAATCTGTTTGAATCTGTTTAATAGATTCTATTACTTTCCTACACTGGGACACCATCATGTTCCTGAGTTCTTCTTTACCATTATTAATCATATCTTTCACTATTGACTCTGTTGCCATCTGAGAAGTAATTTCTGCTTTCATTATTTTTTGTTTGTTTGTTTTGTTTTTGAGACAGGGTCTCGCTTTGTAGTTCAGGCTGGCCCTGAGCTATGTAGCCCAGGCAAGCCTCAAACTCAGCAATCCTCCTGCCTCTGCCTCCCAATATTTTTTTTGAGACCTTTTGTTTTTAGTTCAGGAGTCCAGATGATTGAGTTTCAGGTTGTTCCATTTCATTATTCCCTAAATTTCCCTTTGGTGACCTGAAATTCTAGTTTTGCAACTTATTTAAATTTCTTCCCATTTCTACTTTTCTGTTGTTCTTAATGTTTTTGGTTTAATTACTGGGTTACTGCCTGTAAAATGTTTATTGAAAAATCCTTCTTGTTAGTATTAGAACTCTTAAAGAATGACTAACCTCTGGGTCATCCTTCAGGTATAGATGGGCCTTGGGCCTTGAGTCTGTAATGGCTTTTGAGCAACCTCAGTGCTAGAACAATAGGAAAGACACTTGAACAGGAAAATCACATTACCTTGACCAAAGTGATACAATCACTATTAACATTTGCATCAAACACAGTCCAGAAATGACGAACTATAGCAGACACTATTCTGACACTTTTAACTTTATGAACTAGACCACATATCAAAAGTAATGACCATCCAGAAGTGTGTTTACCATAGATAAGCCCCTCAATACAGCAGTGTCATTATCTGGGGGGAAGACATAGATGGAACTGAGGGGAATACAGAGATAAAATGAAAGAGAAAGGTTATAAATAGGACCAGAAGGCATAGGGGGATCATGCAAATCTTGGGAAATTAGTGAAGACTGGAGGAAAAGATACAGAGAGAACACATTCAAAATAGGGCAAACTAATAGCAACAGGGCAACTAGAAACTATTCATCTTCCAACAAGAACAAGAACAATCAAGGGAAAAAGAAGGAAACTCTGCACACCTCTACTATGGGTTTGAACTGACCCACTTCACCCTGAGTCCAGGTTCCAGTAGGAGTGATTGATCCCACCGACTCACCCACTGCTGTAGTCTGCTGGCTCTTACTGCAGGCTCTCTCTTAGCTCTCCCCTTGGTGCTCATCTTTCTGACTCTTGCAGTTGAGATCTGGGCCCTTTCCTCAATGAGCAGTCTTTCCTATGTCTCTGGGCAGAGTGGACCTGCAGGGGATACTGTCTGGCAATTTTGCTGCTGCCTCCAGTTGTACATATTTCTCCCATTTCAGGTCCAGGACGCTCTCTAAGTAGAGCTGAACTGTCTTCTTCTCCGATTCTGGGTTTCCGCCAGGGAGGGTACACAGCCCGTGGTATGTGGCGCCTTTGTTCCGTGTCATCAGTCCGGTTCCTCTGTAACCATGGATCTTATCTTCTTCCTCACCTCCATCCATTCCCCTGCCCTCTCACATGCCCTCTGCATCACTCTCGGGGGCTTCAGTTGGATCATTTCCAGGTACTAGGCCCTCTGTGCTGGAGGAGCTGTGCCAGTAGCACTCACTGTCCCACCATTTTCCTCTCTCTAGTCCTATTTTGAAGAGACCATTATTTTACTGAAGCATTATTTAGTTTCCTAACATCTTCCTCTGATTCTTATGAAAGTATCTTTCATATGTATGAAGATCTTGAGAGCGTTCAGGATGATTTTTTTCACTTGCACTGCTGCAGGCTTTTTTGTTTATTTGATACTTTATTCATTTTCCAATGTGATGAGAATCTATTCTGCATTGCTACACTGTATATCTATGCACTAAATGTTTGCTAGCCTTAGTTCCCAGGCATTGCTCATTTAGGTGATGCATAAACCCATCTTCAAAGCAGAAATCAAGATTTGCAACTCCTCTCTGTCTGCAACAGAGGTTGGAGTTTTTTTGGTGCCAGTGTTTGACTTTTTATTCTCTGAATCAATGAACTGTAACTGCGGGCCAAATGTCACAGAATAGGTAACAAGTCTTTTACTCTACATCCTATGCTATATCTTACAGATACAATATAACACTGTCAATTGTCTTTATTTTTAACCATAATTGTTTTGTAGGGGTTGGGATGCTTATAACCAACACAAATAAAGCAAAACTAAGTGGCTACTATCTCCTAGACCCCTTGTAGGCAGAAAAATGCCACGATGTGGACAATAGAAACTGTCTCTGTCCTGGTAGGTCACACTCTATTCAAAATGAGATACTCGTGTTACTGATGATACTTAGTACACGTTCCACATGTACTAAGGGAAGGTATAAGACAGACAAAGACGCAAGGATTATTTTCCACAGGCTATCATAGGAAAAGAGAGCCATTGGCTCCATTTCTTGCTAGTTTAAACTTTATCTTCCAGCCATGAACTTTCAACTGTTACTGGTCAGTATGGGTCTCTGTTGTGGTGGAAATGGAAATTACAGCTAAAATAGTCTTTTCCAGAGAAGTAAGATAAGCTTTCACTGGAAACGTAGAGAGAAGCAAGAGTAGATTCCAACCTGAGGAGCTGGCAGGAGCACACCATGACAGAGAGGCTCAGCCAAGGGTTAGCTGGTGTGCTGAGGTCCCGCTGATCATTTTCTTAGTCCTGGTTTCATGGCTGGGGACTCCTGGTGGCTTGAGGAGTGACGCTGCTCCCACAAAACGATTGCCTCTATCATGGTGGTTGCAGTCATGGGAAGTGTTGCTTCTCCTTTCCTGGAGTCCAAATGATCATAACTCTGGGACAATGGTTGGAGACTTTGGGTGTGGTGAAATGTCTGTTAATCCCTTAGCTTAGTTTAGGGTCCTTAGTCCTGAAGGGGAGCTGATTCCATAGAATTTGGGACTCATCAGCCTGGTTTGCCAACTTCTAAAGAGATACTTCCTGAATGAACAGCATACCCACAAGCGGAGTTGAGAAGTTTGCCTTAAAGCTTTACTGTAACAAAGCATACAAGATGCAGATTGTTTTATTTTGCTTTTAGTCACCGATAGGGCCCAAATAAAGAGTCAGTTTTTAGCAAAACTGCCTTTTAAGTCCCTCACGGTCCCAGAAGAAAACATCCACTGTATTTTAATGAGTAACTGGCCAAGGGCTCAGGAATCTCCCTGTTCTCTATGCCTGGGATAATCTTTACGTCATGGCTGTGCCTACAAGGGAGACTTTTCTACTATATTTTTCAGAATAATAAACTGTATGCTTTTCCAATGACTACATAGGCATTGTTATTTATTGTCTATGTTTAGTTGCTGATCCTGTGTTAAAAGTGATTTGGCCCAGGGTACAGCTCAGAGGAAGAGCACTTGCCCGGCACATACCATGCCATAGGCTTACTCACAGCACTATAAAAACTGTGACTTGGTTTCTGATCATTTTAACAATTTTAATATTTGATGCTGTTGATAGCTTTTATTTTTTTTAAAAAAAGTACTCCTAAGGATATTTTTAGTAGTGAGTTACAGATAAAGTGTGTCAAGAAGTGTTAGCCAGAATCAATTTGAAAATTAACACGAGAAAGTATATTTAAGTCATGTTCACATGGCAAGATCTATATAAGCTGCTGATAGATTCGCTCAAGAAGCAGAGGTTACCAAGACTTTTGGGTGCTGGCAAATAAGAACATAAACTTCAAGACGAATGCTGGGCTAGATGAGATTTAAATGTCGTGTGTGGCCATGTATATTTGGAAGCAGAACATCAGAGATAAAAGACCTAACATACTTTTAACCATGTATCTGCCTTGAATGTGCCAGGTGTATTAAATGTATTAAATAACCCAGGTGGATTAAATTTTGCTCTTGGTAGCACAATCTATATCTTTTTAAAAAGTAATGATAATAATAATAATAATAAATACTATATTTTTCTAGACTTGCCAATCTCTTTAGCCTGCCTGACCTACTTTTCCTTAACCACACTCTTGTACACACACACAAAAAACCTTGATTCTTTTGAGTTCTGCACAACCTTTGACATATTTTACCATTTGGGATGAGTCATTTTTTCCCCAACAACAAAAACTAAGGTCTTTCGTAAGGACTTGTCACTGCAGAGGAGGATGTGGTGTAAGGTCGCAAGTCTGTGACTTCCA
>PVIC010039008.1:0-17385 GCA_004025085.1 Thryonomys swinderianus
AAAAACTCGGACACTAATCTGAAATGGTAAATTAGAAAGCTCATTCACGTTATGCAAAATTATTCAAAACAGATGGCAAAGTCACTTTAAATGCGACTTTTTTTCTTCTGTCCCTAAGAGATGGTTGTATCAGGAAAGGCAAAGAAGAGTAAATTTTAATTTGTTTGCCTTTTGAAATGACCACAAATCGCCTCTTTCTAGTTATTTGTGCCCTCTGATTGTGGTTTTGGGCTCTGGCTTTATGAGTCAGAGGAGGCTGCTTGTACTGCCACTGAACATTCACAAGGTCACGGTTGGCTCACGTGTCTTTTTACTTTCTAACTGGTTTGTGAAGCAAAGTGGGCATTCCATAAATATTTGGCTTTGAAGTCTTTGTTTTAACCAGTTCGCTCAGTAAGCTTTGTTCATTCACGGGCAGACTTGCGTTTGAATTTCAGCCCTACTATTGGCTAGCTAGGTGTTCTGCGCGAGTCAACTATCTTAGCCACATGCGTTATCTCGTGACTCTCACAAGAAGATAACAGGAGGACCGTGTAAGTCAACGTAAAGAGAGAGGCATAGTGACTGGACGGTGGGAGTTACTCACCGTCAGTTCCGGTTATTGTTGTTATCATTAATTTAGTCGTGAGGTGACAGTGTATGTCTTGTCGTTGCCCCTCAACCCCTTCATTTCATCCAAGACTTACTCAGTAGCACCACAGTAGCGCCAGTTTAGCATAGCCGAAGCATAAATTTTATGCCTCTCCTGTGAGGACTGTGTAGAGCACTTATTCTGTCTGCATAATGGCGACATGTTCTTACTAATCCTTCCAAAGTGATTCGTGAAAATCTGTTTCACTCGTAGCTTCCCATTCCATCAGTAGGTACTGAGATATTGGTATACAGAGCAAATTCCCCCAAATGTAAAACTTGGAGGAAAATTGGATAAGGGCTGTGGAATGATGCCAAAGAAAATGTTCAAGGAAACTGAGTTAAGAGCCAATGTCTTCCAAAGTGATACAGATCTGGAAGAGAACAGCCGGAAATACTCCCAAAGTGGATGAGTTTTGATGTTTGGCTACGGAGAACCCTGTGTTTCTGTGCTGTGACATTCAGTGGAGTTCTACATTCACGCACACGTGCATGCACACCCACAAACACACACATCCACAGTCACACACGCAGTGTGAGTGCCCCTGTAGGACTGTGAGCTCTTGGGAGAGTACTGTGAATGAATACTTTTCGATAAAATCAGTCAGTGCCTCTAGCCAGAACTGTCATCTTACTCATTTCTTTCAGAAGTTTTTCCAGTTTCTATCTATGTATTTTGAAGCTCTGTTTTTGGGGCACGCACAGTTGATAAAATTGTGTTTTCCTGATGAAATCACCTCTTTATTACTACATTTGTTCTCATCTTAACCCCTGGTAATATTCCTTACAACATCTCATCGGTTTGATATTAATATAGCTCTTCCAGCTTTTCAACAATTACTGTTTCTTGGTATATCTACCACACCTTTTGTCATTTTTTACCTAATATTTCTTATTTGGTTTCTTGTAGGTGCATATAGCTTGATTTTGCTTTTTTAAGTTCAAGCTGATGATCTCAGTCTTCTAATTTGTGTGTATCAACCATTTATATTTAATACACTTACTAACATGACTGGGTTCAAATAGGCCAAACTGATACTTGTTTTCTATTTGTCCTCTTCTTTTCTTCCTTTTCTTCATTTTCTGTCTCCTTTCAGATTAGTTCTTGCTTCCACTTTATGATCAAAATTGACCTATATGTTACATCTTCTGTACTTCTTTCCTGGTTTTCAGTGATTTGGGGTATATATCTTTTAATTTATCAAAGGCATTTTCGATCCTGTTTAAGCACTCCAAGTATCACATGTTAATCATATAATAGCAAGAACTTTAATGTCTTCTCCCATAATGTATGCCATTGTTGCCAGGCATTTTATTGTACACAGTTGAGAAACCTATATTTTTACGATTTTTTTTTTTTTGAGACAGGGTCTCACTTTGTAGTTCAGGCTGGCCCTGTGCTCACTATGCAGCCCTGGCAAGCCTCAAACTCAGCAATCCTCCTGTCTCTGCCTCCCGAGTGCTGGGATTCCAGGTGTGAGCCACCACGCCCAGCATTGTTGTGTGTGGTTACCGGGGATCAAACTCAGGACCTTGCACTTGTGAGGCAGGCACCAGAACCACTGAGCTAAATCTCCGATCCTATTTTTATGATTTTTGTTTTATGCACTCAGATATTCTTTAAAGAAATGTTTAAATAATTTTACATTTATATTATTTCTACCACTTCTGGAGCCTTGCTTTCATGGGTATAGAGTGAAATTTCCATCAGTATCACTGGATTTACCTGAAGAACGTCCCTTCGTGCTCTTTAGTCACCAAATGTTGACAATCAAGATTTCTCGTCTTCTGTTTATATACAGGAATCTTTGCTCTGCCTTCCTTTATCTTGCTGGCTATAAGTTGTGAGCACTTTTTATTTCCTTTTCCTTATTTGAAAGGTATTACTTAATATTATTGTCTAACTTTGAAAGTATTAAGGAATCATCTATAATTGTCATCCTTGTTTCTCTGTGCCATTTCTTTTCTTATGCTCTCTTCAAGATTTTCTCCTTGTTTCTTTTTTGTGCTTTGTCTAGTAGATGTTAAAGTGTGTGTGTGTGTGTGTGTGCATGCACATGCACGCATGTGTGTGTGCATGTGTGTGTTCACGAGTAAGTTACTTTCTGAAGGTTGTTTGGGCTTCTTTGTTTTGTTTTGTATTAATTTTACAAAGTACTCAGTCATTTTCTCTTCAAACACTTCTGTTCTTTAAACTTTTCTGATTTGCATATGTATATTTTTTGTACTAGGGATTGAACTTGGGACCTTGCACTTGCGAGGCAGCTGCCAGACCCACTGAGCTAACTCCTCTGCCAAAGGATTTTTTTTTTCATATTTTCTCCTGTTTTTACCCATTTGAGGATGCAAATTGTCACCTTTTTATTAGATCTTTTAACATATTGGCTACAGTTATTTTAAAACCCCTATATGTTACTTCTAATATTCACGGTATCTTTGAGTCTGTTTCCATTGGTTATCTAATTGGAAGTTTTGTTTTTCCCTTTGTATGTTTCAGAATTTTCAGTTGGGTGAAGGAGAGTAAGTGTAGAAGAACGTGAATGTAATGGTAAAGTGCTGTGCTTAGAATTTGCCTGCCTGTTCCTACAGCAGGTCACCACGGGATAGAGTGAATCCAGTCAGCAGCTAGATTGCATTTGGGTCTTGTGATGTTTCGTGTGCCACAGATTTAAAACTTTCCAGTGGCTGACTGTGGCTTTCTTGTCTGGGCTTCCTGAGGATATTCTCATGTCCTCCTCCATCTTTGGCTTTCAACCGTGTCTATACTCACACATACGTTTCTGTCTCTGTCGCTGCTTGTGCTTGGTGTGAGGCTCAGACTGGACTAGGTGGGATTCTCAGTTCTCCTGGCCTAGCTTCAGTCCGGCCTTATGTGTCTGTATCTTCAGGGTGGGGCTTCCATGGCATCCCCTCCACCGTGTAGCCAGACTTTGCCATCCACGTGTCAAAGTGTGTTTGGTGGGGAAAGAGTCCTCTTTCTTGGTGGGGTCAACTTCCAGGCTTTCACTGGGGACAGACAGCACTTCCTAGCCCTTTCTCAGAGGTGTGTTTTATGTCTCCTCTTCCTTAGCGGAAGTGGATCATTACTTGAGTTTTGGGGTAGGATCTGGGGTTTCCTGTCCTTTCCCCAGAAGTTTTAAGATGTTTCCTTAAAATGAGAGAATGTTCTGAGGAGCGGAGTCTAGAAATTGTGCTGGTGAATATAGACCTTTTCCTCTCTTCGCCCCCGGTCTTTCTTGTGTGCCTCCTCGGGGCCTGTGGGGAGTGTCTGGGAGGTATGTGTCCACAGCACCTAGGAAGCCAAAATTTCCACTTCAGCACAAGCTCAGCCTTTAAAGTTCATTAGCATCTCACTTTGGCTTTTCCTCACTTTCCTATTATCTCCTTCTCTTCTTTGTGCTCTGCTCAGAGAAATAACCCCAACATGTCCAGGGTCCAGCAAACTCTTAACACCTTTCAGAAGCCACATTGCCAAGTGGCTCATGACTGAGACCCAGGAAGTGTAAAACTTGTAGATGTCCCCCGTTTTTTCTCATCCTTTTTTTTCTTTCAGTACCAGGGATCAAACTCTAGACCTTGTGCTTGCCAGGCAGATGCAGCACCACTGAGCTACAATCCTGGCCTTTCTATCACCCTTAAAGTGACCACTATACTTTAAAGTGGCCACTATGCTGGGGTGCTGTACTTCTTCAGTGGTAGCAGAACCTGAGGCAGAGGAAACCAGTGGAAGGATTTCTGAGACCTTTTCTTTCCTTTTTTTTTTTTTTTGAGACAGGGTCTCGCTTTGTAGTTCAGGCTGGCTCCGAGCTCACTATGTAGTCCAGGGAAGCCTCGAACTCAGCAATCCTCCTGTCTCTGCCTCCCGAGTGCTGGGATGACAGGCGTGAGCCACCACGCCCGGCACTGTGGTATGTGGTGTTGATGGCTGGTGGGCGTGAGTCTCCACGCCCAGCATTGTATGTGGTTACCGGGGATCGAACTCAGGACCTTGTGCTTGCAAGGCGGCGCCGGAACCACTGAGCTAACCCTCCGGCCCCTTCTGAGACCTTTTCACGGACTGTGAGGAGGGAGAGGATGGTGAAGCTTTGGACGAGCTCCTCGAGGCTGCCCATCTAAGACTGCTTCTGCTGTAGCCGTTCTGTTTCTGCAGTCCAAGTGCATCATGGGAAGTCGGCATGACTTCTCTTTCTAGGGCCCTTCTGGGAATGACAGGAATTCTGTGGAAATGGGGTCACCAGTGGGGAAGGGGGCATCATAAGAGTTAATTTTGCCACTTTAAAAATTTCAAATTCTATGTTATAAATTCCTCTTCATTGTCTTTTTGTTGGTGGGGGTAGTATTGTGTTAGCTACTTTAGTGAAACAAGTATTTGGCTTGAGAATTGTCATAAAACTTATTCATTAGGGGCCGGAGGGTTAGCTCAGTGGTTCCAGCGCCTGCCTCGCAAGCGCAAGGTCCTGAGTTCCATCCCCGGTGACCACATAGAATGCTGGGCGTGGAGACACGCCCACCAACAATCAACACCGCATACCACAATGCCAGACGTGGTGGCTCACGCCTGTCATCCCAGCACTCGGGAGGCAGAGACAGGAGGATTGCTGAGTTCAAGGCTTGCCTGGGCTACATAGTGAGCTCAGGGCCAGCCTGAACTACAAAGCGAGACCCTGTCTCAAAAAGCCAAAAAAAAAAAACTTATTCATTAAACTAAGAGAAAGGATAGGTCTGCTTACTGAGAGGAGGAATAGGTCTACATATGGTATTTTGAAATGATATTATCCAAAAAATAGATGAGTAATAGCATTACACAATAGTTGTCTTATAATTATTTGCAGATACTTCATATTTCCATTTTTGGAAGATATTATTACACTAAGAAAAAATTTGGACTATCTGTGCTCTTTATGTAAATTTTGTGTTTTCTGCCTATTGCATTATTTCACATCACTAAGATGGAAAATATACCGTGATTAAAAATTCCAACTAAAACTTCAGAGCAAAAACTAAAAGGAATTTGGTTTTCCCTTATGGACTGGTGAAACAGTCCTACCAGACTCTTACATACTGAAATTACCACTAGTTCTTCTGTTAAGGGATTTTGCTCCATCTAGTTGGTTTTCTAACAGCAAGGCGCTTCTAAAACTTTGAAATAAGTTGGTAACAGGTTAAAGTGTATGAAAATTTGAAAACGTCTAATATGTAGTAATTTTTCTGTCTCTTTAACGTAATGATTAGTATTACAACATGTTAATGGTACAACTATTATCGAAGATGTTCAATAGCATCATCCAATGATAGTGAGTAGATGGCGGCATGGCTTGGCCTGGAGCAGAGGCAGCAGAAGTTGCGCTGGCGGGTTGGAGGAGGACTCCCTTTCGTCCTTCCTTGCCAGTTTAGATCAGTAACGCCTTAGACCAGTAACACCTCTCTCCTCCAGTTCCCAGCAGGAACCTTGGAGGTGTCTTCTGCTCTCAGTGATTTTCTTCTTTAACATCTGTACCAGTGGCAAATCCCTCATGTCAGTGTTTTCCCTTCTTCAAATCATTTCGCGGCTGCTCGTCACCTGCACTGTCACAGTGACTTTCTGCTTGACCTACCTCAAGGGTCAGATTCCTCCCCTGCTTCCCTCACTGGCTACCCCAAATAGCCTTTCATAGAGCAAGTTGGATCACAGTACCTCTTGGCTAATTGTTTGGAATTCCCCATTAGTTAACAAGAGGGAGTCCCAAGTTTTTCTCTTTGCATGAATGTACCCTATAAATGAGCCCTGAGCACGTTCTCAACCCTCCCTTTCACTGTGACCTCCAGGCTCCATCAAAGCTCCTGGCTGCGCCTCAACCATAGGGATCTTATGTTCCTGTTCTCTAATCGAATCTGCCTGCTGAATTCTTACTTCTGTCATTGACAGAGTCAAGTTTCACTTCTGAAACACCCTTCCTGTTTCCTTTTCCCTCTCTCATCCTTTACCTTCAAAAGTCTCTTCTGTGAACCATCAACAAGAGCAGAAAACGCTCAGCTTGGTCAACGATTCGTAATAATTGTTCCATTCATTGTTTTGATGTCTACCATGTCCCTTGGCATCTCCAAACCCTTTGCTCCTTTGCACAAGATGGGTGAGTCACACGGGGACAGTGTTTGTATCTCACTACATTTTCTATTTTCACCTCATCACAGTGTTTCGCGCACTCACAAGTCAGAGGTGTCTGTTGAATGAGAGCGCCTGGCCTGAGGGCGCATGTTTTTCCCGAGATCACAGCACACGCTCTTGAGTAGCGGAGGGCAGAGAGGTGGCACTTGGAAAGTTTTGATGAGATCAGAAATGGATGTGGCAAGGTTTTCCCTGGCAGGGCTTCCTCTCAGCATTGCAGGGTCAAGCTGAAGGAGGCAGTTAACATCTGTGGATTCCCGGAGTAGAGCGCACTGCGACTGCCATGGTCGTCTCCCTGCCCCCCCCCCCCTTGCTCCTCCCTTCCTGGGATATCTCCGGATTGGCTCTGACTTCCTAAGGCTTTCCGCGATGGCTGCCTGCTATGAATCCCACATGTTGTTCTTCTCCAACTCCAAGTCTTCCCCAGGATCATTTCCGGATTGCTCTTCCTTTTCCATTCCGTCCCCTTGGCAGGGCGCCCCTGGATTTTGTCTTCGGGGTGATGCTGTGGCCGTTAGCATTCTGACATGGTTGAGACTTCTTAGGTGTTTTTGATTCTCTCCTTTGAGGCCTTCGGAATTAGCAACTGGGTGTCCCTCCTGCCACCCATTCACTTGGAAAGAGCGTCCCCAGGTCCGTTCCGTACAGTCTGTATGAACGTAATGGCTTCTGGACAGCTACTCTTCGTTCTGGGCCCCCAGTTCTTGGGTCCTCGTGTGCAGCACATCGAGTCCATGTTCTTACTGTCCCCTCTGAGTCCCTTCCCATGTGGACCTATTGAGTTTATTCTCCGTGCCTCTGCACAGCGGATCCCAAACCCAGTAGCTACCCTCGGTGCTTCCCAGAGTGAAGACCATTTTCTACACTAGCTGTAATGTCCTGTCCGGAACCCTTTCTTCTCATTCCTTTACCCTGAGAACTCTGGTGGTATTTAATATTCTGTAAAGTACCCCCCCTCCCCGAAACCACCTGCAACCTTCCCAGTCAAGCTCAGAGCCTTGCCTCTAGGTGTCAGGTAGCTTGAGCCTGGACCTCCGCAGTGAATTCATCACACCTTACCAACATTTCTGGGCCAGAAAGTAGCTGGGGACAGAGACTGTATCTCACTCATCTAAGTTCTCTCAGCGACTTATACAAAGCCTGGAAATCACAGGCCCTCACATATCTGAACTCGAGTGTGAACTAGAAAGATCAAAGGCTTCAGAGAGAAGTAGAGGTGGCCGGTTAGGAAGAAAAAGTGCACAGCCAGATGGGCAGAACTTACATCGTCGTGTTTGTTTTCGATAATAAAACTTTGGGAGAAGAGGTAGAAAAGAAACACGGTCCTTAACTGTTCACCTTTTTTGTAGTATTCCTCTTCCTGGGAATGGAGCCAAGGTCTATTTAGAGGAGTCTAAAGTTTCTTGGTAAAGTTTATGATTCTAGGGCAAATCAAGAAGGTTTGTGCATTGCATGCGTTTTCTTTCTGGCACACACCTTAAGAATTGTACTCGGTGAGTCCTCAAGGACTCTTGCGGTTCCAAGAGCCTACGAAATCATCTCAAGTAAGTCTGTAAAACAGAGAAGTCCAAGACAAGATGTCGCTTTTCAAGGTGTAAAGGGATCCACACAAATGCACGCTGTGTATGTTATTACCTGGACCGCTCACTACAAGCCCGTTCCTGGCTGATAAACTCCATTCATGGCCCTAAAATAAGGAGGAGAAAGGACTGGGAGCCAAAACAGGCAGGGTGTGGAGCCCGAATCAAAGTCAACAGCAAAAGAAAGATTTGAAAAGAAGGACATTCTAGCTCATCATTTCTTTCCCTTTCACGCTTTATGGCACCTTGGAAGAAACAAAGGCTTTACAGAGAAAAGGCTGGTTTGGCAAGAGAGTCTGGCTCCCTGCTCAGCTCGCTTTCCTGTGTTCTCCTGCTGTTCTTTTGGACAAACAAAGCCCTCAAAGGTGGAGGTTTCATCTTGACTCCCCCCCCCTTGTTTCTTTTCTCTCTTTCTCCAACAGTTCCGGGATGAGGGGAAAGTTACAAATGCGAGGTGCTGGACTCAGTGCTCAGGCTGGTGTGCGCTGTCCCTGTTCCGTCTCCCTGTCTCTCCCCTTCCTCCCCGGGCTCCTTTCCTTTTTCTCCCCCCCCCCACCTTTTTTTCCCCCCTGATGTAATGTCTCTGAGCGTGTCTGGCTCCAGCTGTCCTCGGCTCGAAGCAGAAAGAAAGCAAGGGGCTGAGTTGGGGAAGACAATCGCGATGTTATTCATGAGGCCACGTTTTGTTCCAGCAGTTTGGTGGGATCCGCGATTGTGCAAATCTTTCGCTGTTTCCCTCACTTGGGGGATCAGATTTACAGTTTGCTCCTGGCTGTTCTTCTTGGTGAGACATTTGAAATCTACAGGCAGACCAAGCCAAACTGGGCAGAAAGTTAAAAATGCTGTAATGCTGTTGCATTAAGTCAGGGACCGGCCTATCTAATTTGTTGATTTGCTCAACTTGACCAAATGAATTTTGGTATAAACAGTATTTATGGAGACGTGTTGGAATAATTCTATTAAGTGAAATGCAGGGTTTTTATTTCACATTTTATTGCATTTTTTGAACACTGTGTATTCCAATCATATTGAAACATTTTGTTTTCAGGCTGTGTAGAAAGTGCTGATGGTTGAACCTCAAAAGAATTGAAGGGTTAGTTCATAAATGAATAAAAAGCCAGCGGCATTTATCCAAAGTTTGTTTAACTACCCTAACCTCATGGGCCTGTAAAAATTCAACTGAAAATCATTGAGAGGAGGTTTTCCCATGAGATTCCTTGGCACTTTCTGCTTCCGCTTGGATCAGAAATACCATGAGAATATCTTTCCTTTTTTTTCTTTCTTTCTTTTTTTTTTTTTTTCTTGCAGCATTTCAACACTCCCTGTTTCATTTGCAGACAGAGAAGAACACAGGGAAAAGAAAAGGAACGGGAGAAAAACATGGCTGAACTTTTCTTAACCCAGAAGTTATTGCAGCTTTTACACAGACTTTCAGGCCAGCACGTCTCAGGTCTATGAAACAACCCCACAAATCACTGTCTGCAGAAAGGTTCTGGTGGAAGTGACCATCTCAAATAGAGCCCAGGAAACCTGACCTTCAGGAGTTCAGGCTCTGGCCTCACCACCCCTTAATTAGCCTAATCTCTTTACAGCAGGATAACAGAAGCAGAAATTAAATCATTTATGCAGCCAGACTAGCGCTCTATTGTTCATGGAATAGTGCATTTCGCCTTAGTCCTTTGGAAGGAGTATGGGTAGAGTGACTGCAAAAATAGCCACAATTCGCAAGTTCATGGAACTGGGAAGTAGATTAGTGGTTGCCTAGGACCAGGGCAGCAGAAGATGTATGAGAGTGGGAGGGAAGTGATTGTGAATTGATATGGACTTCCTCTCTGGGGGAAGAAAATATGCTAGAACTGATTGTGGTGATGGTTACATAACCCCATGAATACACAAAACAATATTGAATTGCACCCTGTAAGTGGGTGAATTGTACAGCATGTGAATTCTATCTCAGTGAAGCTGCTATAGTGAAAAGAAAACCTGCAAAAATCACAACCGTTTCTTAAGTTCTCTTGGTATCCAGGTCCTTGCCCGTGTGACTTTGCAGTTCTTCCAAGGACTGGAGCTCCCCGCCCCCCGCCAATTTCTGGGCTGCTGCGTGAATTTTTGGTAGCCTGTATAACATGGTAGAGAGAGACTATGTGCCAGTTCTGAGCCTCAGTGCTTGAGAGGTCTTGGGCCTCTGCTAGCTGTCCTATTCCACTGCCTTCAGTATGAGTAATAGCCCAGTCTGCCTTAAAGATGAGAGACTTCTGTGGCAAAGCTGAGCTATTCCAGCCAACACCATCCTAGTCCACCTACCAGCTGTGAGTCTGCCTGAAATCAGCTCAGTCCAATCCAGCCTGAAGCATCTGACCTATTTATTTAATCTATAGACTCAGGATAAGTAACTTTTTAAAAAAATGAATGTTGTTTAGTGCATAGGGGTGGGCCTATTTGTTCTTTGGCAATAGTTGACTCATACATGTGTCCATCTCTTTGAGATTCTAGAAATATAGAGAAAAATATATACAGAGATTGCACTGATTACCTGCAAGGCCAACAATTATAATTGGATTTTCAGTCTTTGATCAGGACTTACCCCTATTTTCGTTTTGTTCCCTGAAATTGTGATGAATTCCACATCCAATTAGATGGCATCCAGTGCGCATTAGATTGTCCTCAGAAGGCCTGAGCTTTGCACTAACATTTCAGGGCCTTTCAGAAAGTAATAAGGTGAGTAGAGGGGCCTCTTGGCCTTCACTGTTAATCTGAGAAGGATGTGAAGCAATTTTTTCAGATGAGTAGGGCCAACTGTTGTTTGTCACACATAGGTCTCACTTATGGGACATTGGTGTGTATGACATAGCTCACTCTTGGGGATAGGGAAAATAAATTTAGATAAGTATCAGTTGGGGCTGTAATTTCCCACCAGGGAACTATATTAGGAAAGGCCTTGTCTGAGAGGCACAGGGGGCTGGGCGAGCAAAGACGGCCCTGTTGTCAAGAGTCCCTGAATCTCAGCAGAAGCTGGGCCATGGCACAGAGCAACACAAAGTGACGACAGTAGATAAGTGCTCAAGAGATGGTATCTACCAGAGGACAAATAGCATGCCTCTAAGGAGCCGAATACTTTGGAGATTTCAAACTTTGCAAAAGTGAAGTGCAGCTGGCTCTCTGAAGCCACAGGTGCAAAGTATATTCGGAGAAAAAATGTTATGTTGACATTGACACGAACCATGTAGGGTTTCATTTGTACTAAATATATGTAGACCTTTTTTCCTTTGGGTGCTTCCTAAATGATCTAGTATAAGAACTACATACACAACATTTACATTGTATTAGTTTTTTTTTTAATTGAATTCTTTATTGGTACTTTATATACATCTCAAAATCACGTATAACATTGGGGAATTTGTAACAGTATATGACACAAGTTAATTCTCATTTTTACCCATATCCCTACCCACCCATACCTCCTCACCCCCTTTATACATGCTCTTTGTTTTTCTTTCTGTATCATATTTATTCCTTCCCCTCATTACATTCCCACTCTATAAAAGCTGTCATACTTTCTAGAGCTCATTTGCATCTACAGGTGTTTATGTCAAAGAGAAGATCTGGAATTTGCCTATCTGTGATCTATTGATTTCACTTATTAGTATGCCCTCCAGGTGTCTACATTGTATTAGTTTTGAGAAGTCGCGTAGAGATGAATGAAAGCATCACGGAGAGGTGCATAGCTTATACACAAATACTACACCGTTTTATACAGAGGATCTGTACGTCCATGGATACTGGCGTCATCAGGGTGCTTGGAGCTCATCTCCTTGGTGTGGAGCAGAGCACTACCGTGGTGAGCGCACACATCAAGAGGTGGGGGTGAGTAAATCAGCGCTGGTGAGTTTGAGCCCTGGAAGCGAGTTACTATGACTGAGGAATCGAAATCTAAATTTTATTTAACTTCAACTAAATTGAAGTTAAGCTTAACCAGTCAGGTATGACCCATGCTAGCATAAAGGAGAGCATAGTTCTATTTAATGTATAGATGCACACACTTTTATGGTCGTCACGTGAATCGTCCAGCCATTTTCTTTTCAGACAATTGCTGGACAATCACTAAGTTCTGACTACTTTCTGGAAGGCAGCTATGCTCATACCACCAACGCACATCTGTCTACTTTCTGTATCCAAATGGTCCACGTTTATTCTAGCTGTGAGAGCTCAGCTCCCTCTCACCCAGCAAGAACCAGCACCCAGCAGTGCAGCGATGACGCACCTTTCTTCAGGGCTCATTGTGTGAAAGGCACCCGGCTTTGCAAAAACAGAATTAAAATGAGAGGAAACAATCGTGAAATCAATTTGATTCAGCTGAGCTGTTGACCATTCTTTAAAAATACAAGAGTGGCTTTAGTAGTATTTTTGGACAAATTTTTTAATTTCAAAATTATAAATGTCCAAATAAATCACACGCATTTAGAGAGGGCTCTTCTTATTTCTGTAGGCTGGCAAATTCAATTTCTATTGTCACTGAAGATGATGTAATTGTGGCTTAATAAGAAAAATTATTAAAGGGTTTACGAGCTTTCATTTGTAAATCGCAGGGAGAAAGGTCAATAAGGATTTCCCCCCTTACAAGTCTCTGAAGTATTTGAATTTAAAATGAATCTCACTCTACACAGAAAAATGTAAAAATCAGAAAGACAGAAACCAGTTCCCTCCAAAAGGCGGGGGTGGGGGAACTTTAATTTATGTTGACTTCATTATTCTCTAGATTAAAAGCAACTCAACATAAAATGAGGACTTTGAGTTCAAACTTTCAAGAAATTCTCATGTTTGCATCAATTTTTAAAAGGTTTTATAACTAATGAACTTGGATTTCTTTTGGCATGGCATAAAATCCATTTGTACAGTTTTTAATTAAGAATGCAGCCTGTGCAATTAAAATTAAGGGTAGGGACTACATCGGATGTCCTATGAGAACCCTAGTCGAAAAAATTATGGTAATGCTGTGTGTCCTAAAACCTTCTCTGAGTGTCGTACACACGCGGTGAGGCATTACCCCTGCTGCACAATGAGGATTTGTTTAAAGTTGATAATTAGGAACATTTAATTTTGATGTGTTAGGGCCTTGTTTGCCACTAATCTCTCTGGCATTTGCTGTGGGCTTGGCAGCCAGCAGTAGGATCATCTAAAATTGAGTTCAGAAAGTAGAGACTGGGTCAAACTCACAATCCATAATGCAAATACTGAAGTTTCCTCATAGACGGGGGAATTCCTAATGTGGATTTTAATATTTAAAGTTACCAGTGCCATTATTGAGAATATTAAGATGCTTTCATGTCAAACTGATTAAAATTACATTTGGAATAGTGAATGACATGCAATTTACAAATACCCACCCACCTCCCCCCCTTTTTTTTCTTTCTTAAATATATGAAAAATGTAAACAAATGTAATGGGAAGTCTTCTGAGGAAATCTCTGGGGACATTTGGAACTAAGGATCAGAAACCCAGAACATACAAGCTGGTCTACTACAACCCTAGAAGGTGCCTCTTGCCCTTGAAAAAGTCAAGGGAAAGTAAAATACCGTGTGACTTTCCTTTCTAGTCTCTGGAAAATGGCTGTTAAAATAGCTTTATATCTGGTCAAGGGAATCCCTCAAGTTGAGTGGTTCTGAGTCCTGTTGATTTCTTGAAACGTTTCGGGCAAAGCTCCAAGTGTATTGTGTATTCTTGCCAAAGTTGTGCCAGGTCCTCATCAGAACCATCTTCACTCCTTTCTTCTGGGGTAAAAGTCACACATTTAGTGAGCTCCTGGCTGCAGTGGTCAGAACATACATGTTCCACGCTCTCCGGGCACCCTCGTAGTGGGAAAGGTTAGGGGAGATGCAGGTGTGACAAGGGCCCCTTCCCAAGAGGGGACGCCTCCACCCCTTTCCTTAAGTGCCATACAGACAGCTCAGCATTTCTCCCAAAAGACCAGAACATCCTGCAAGCTTCTCCCCACCCGAAGTGGACCACCTCAGTAGGGCTCTCCTGGGACAAAAAAAATCTAAGTTAGTTTGGAGTGATCCAGTCACAAGATGTTGAGACGCTACTGCCTTCTCCACCAGCTTACTGGTCTTTCCTTTACCACCAAAATGACTCTCTGCTTTAAAAAATTTTAAATTTAATTTTTCTCTTTGATTTTCTTTAAAAACTGATTGGCAAGTAGAAAGAGTTCCCCATATACTCTACGCCACTTCCTCCATTATTATTTTCCTTTATTAGCATCTTGCTTTAGCAGGGTACACGTGCTACAGCTGTGAGGTAGTATGGATACTGTTATTAACTGAAGTCTAGAGTTTACATCAGCCTGTGGCCTCTGTGCTGTACATTTCTTGGGTTCTGACAGTCGCAAAATGACATGTGTCTACGGTCCCAGAATCATGGAGAATCGTTCCCTAATCATCCCTTCCTCCCTCGAAAAATAGAGGGTCATATTATTCCCATTTATAATTATAAATTAGAACGACTCCCCAGCTCCTTCCCTGTCACTACATAAGCTCATTGCTCTGCTCCATCTCTTTATCTACAAGAATTATTAATTAAATCCTAGATTCCCCTAGTTGAGGGCACCTGAAGGCTTTGTGCTCTGGGCTGGTGTCTGCCTACTTGTCTGACCTCATCAGTATGTGTGTCTTGGTATCAAAAGAAACTCGGATCAGAGCTTTGGCACAGTGAACCAATACTCCAGGACTGACCCCACCTCCTCCACTTTCCAGCCTCCTAACCTTAAATTAATTCCCATAAACAGCATCATTTAAATTCAATGTTTCAAGAGGGTAAATATTTACAACAAAAATCATGAGTGTATCTTAATCCCATGAATAGTTAAGTGAATTTGTTTTTACTCATTTAACATTTTTTTTCCCCTAAGTGCCAGGATTTTCTTACCCAAGCTTTAAAGTTGTTCACAACATGCTCCATGCCGCGGAAATATTACATCTTCAACAAAACAGTAGACATGAAAATAAACACATATTTTAAAGTGACTTTCCAGCAAAGCTGTAAAAAATTAAGCGCTTACTCCAGAAGAACTACAGTGCTATTTTAGACTCATTGGCCAGCCGTGATTTTTGTTGTTAGAATATTTGTCAACCCTATGGGCATGGTCGTGGCTTGGTTGGATTGTGGATTCCTCATGATTATCACCACCGGTCTTTCTATCATGAATTGCTGTTTCATGTGAAAAATACCACTTGAAAAGAATAAATAATGGCCGTGGCTATTCTTTGCCTTTATTTTATTGTCTCCTTGCATTAGCTCCCAGCACAGTGCAGGAAGTCTGGGCTGCCCTTTCGCTGGAACTCAGAAGAAAATGTTGATAACGTGTTACCATCAAGGACCCCACCAGCTGTGGCCTCGATCAGTCAAGAGCTGTTTGCTCGTTTAACAGGAAGAGCGGTTTTATTCTCTAGTTTTCTGACTCTATTGTAGTAATCCTATATAAAATATCCTTTCTCTTCCCTGTTAATTTGTTAATGTAGCATTTAACATTTCTTGATCTGACACCATTTCTATATTTCTAGAGAAAATGGGTCTGGTTTCAATGGTTTTCTGAAGGTCACTACCACAGATGGGGATAAATATTATCCCCTTTTAAAGGTTTGAAAATTTAACCTGTAAAACTGTCTTTGCACTAAAACTCTTTAGAAAACTAAATTTCAACAAAATTTATTTAAGCATCATAGGTTTATTTGGATTTTTTGTATATTGCTAATAAAATATAGTTTACTATTTTGCTAAGCTTTTCTAGAGAAATTACATCTCATCTAACTTTTCAGTTATGGATATTAACATATTAGGAATATTTTTGGTTTATAATTAGTCTCTCTTCACATTCATATAAACTTCACCTCAAAGTACCACTTTCTATATATTTTACAGCTATTTACATGTGTTGATTTCATAGTCATTCATTAAAAATATTTTATAATTTCAACTGTGGCATTTGATTTTCCCTTCAATTTTTATTTGCTAATTGTTTTAGTTCTCAAAATGTGTTATATTTGTGATTTTAAATTAAATTGATTGAAGTAACTCCTTGATGAAGAGTTCTTTTTTACAATGTAATGTCTGTCTTTTTACTTTGAATTATCATATATTCTATATTACTGGGAGCACAATAATTTTGGCAAATATTTCTCTGATATGTTTTTTCATTTCTTCAGAAGATTTTTTATTCAGTCTATTTATGTTCAGCATATAGTTTTTAATCCCCTGGATTTTCTGGTTTGAGTATGTACATTTATTACATACTTTGTAATAATAACTCAGAATAATGTCTATCTTACTACCTACATTGTATTCATCAGCGGTCCCTTTGTGTATTTTCTATTTTCTCTGAGGAATTTAAATAGTTTTCTGTATGCTTTCCCTTTTCTCTAGAAGTCTGGAAGATTTAGATTGTATTCCTTATTCTCAGGATTACATATTTAAATTTTGCTTTAAAATGATATAAGGAAGAATGTTACAATTAACTTTTATCAACATCTAGCCTTTTATTTATTTATTTTAGAACTGAGACTTGAACTCAGGGCCTTCACACTGAGCTACATCCTCAGCACCCTCTTAAAATTAGCATTGTTTTCTATTTTGAGACACTAAATGACTTAGTTGACCAGGCTGGGGACAAATTTATGATCCTCCTGCCTCAGCCTCCCAGAGTGCTCGCCTGATAGTTAACATCTAACTTCTGAGCAAGAGCAAAGCTTCAGGACATTCTAATGATCCAGTGTCATGATTTCCTGCCCCACTCCCACCTGTCTCATTCTTTTTTTTGGGGGGGGGGGCAGGTTCTCGCTTTGTAGTTCAGGCTGGCCCTGAACTCACTATATAGCCCAGGCAAGCCTCGAACTCAGCAATCCTCCTGCCTCTGCCTCCTGAGTGCTGGGATTACAGGCGTGAGCCACCACGCCCAGCTTCTTTCTTTTTCTTTCTTTCTTTCTTTCTTTCTTTCTTTCTTTCTTTCTTTCTTTCTTTCTTTCTTTCTTTCTTTCTTTC
>PVIC010039009.1:0-17310 GCA_004025085.1 Thryonomys swinderianus
CCCACCAGCAATCAATACCACATACCACAGTGCCGGGCGTGGTGGCTCACGCCTGTCATCCCAACACTCAGGAGGCAGAGGCAGGAGGATTACTGAGTTGAGACTTGCCTGGGTTACATAGTGAGCTCAAGGCCAGCCTGAACTACAAAAGCGAGACCCTGTCTCAAAAAAAAAAGAAACAAAAAACCAGCTAAAGCCAGGTGTGGTGGCACATGTCTATAATCCCAGAATGTGGGAGGCTAAGGCAGAAGGATTGCTGTGAATTCCAGGCCACCCTGCGGTATATAGTGTGTCTAAGATCAGCCTGAACTGCACAGTGAGACCCTGTCTCAAAAAATAAACCAAAATTTTAGCCATTATTAATATTATTTTTATTGCTAATGCTTTCCAGAAGGTGCTTCCTGGAGAGGCCTTTCCCACTGTTCCTGTGCTGAGTTCCAGGACAGCCTCAGCTTCAGCTACCACCCCTCAGGCTTGAGCCTGCACCTCAGACCACCTAGTCGAGGAAGCTCCCCACAGGAGCAGCCACTCTCCCAAGTCCTAAGCCCTGAGCCCCCAGACCCAGAGAAGCTTCCTGTGCCCCCTGCTCCTCCCTCTAAGAGGCACTGCCGCTCACTTTCAGTGCCCGTGGACCTGTCTCGCTGGCAGCCGGTGTGGCGGCCCGCCCCCTCCAAGCTGTGGACTCCCATCAAGCACCGGGGCAGTGGTGGAGGGGGTGGGCCGCAGGTGCCTCACCAGAGCCCCCCAAAGCGGGTCTCCAGCCTCAGGTTCCTCCAAGCTCCCAGTGCCTCTTCTCAATGTGCCCCAGCCCATAGACCCTACAGCCCTCCTTTCTTCAGCCTGGCCCTGGCCCAAGATTCTTCTCGACCCTGTGCCACCTCCCCTCAAAGTGGCTCCTGGGAAAGCGATGCTGAGTCCCTGTCACCTTGCCCACCCCAGCGCCGCTTCTCCCTGTCACCCAGCCTGGGCCCACAGGCAAGCTGCTTCTTGCCCTCTGCTCGGAGCTCCCCCGCATCCTCCCCAGAGCTGCCCTGGCGACCTCGAGGTCTCCGCAACCTTCCCCGAAGCCGCTCACAGCCTTGTGATCTGGATGCCCGCAAAACTGGGATCAAGAGGCGCCATGAGGAGGATCCCCGGCGTTTGCGGCCTTCTTTGGATTTTGACAAGATGAATCAGGTGGGACCAGCAGGACTGTGGGGCCTTGGGTGGGACTGTGGGGGTACTCTGTTCTGTTCCCTACATTATTATTATTATTATTATTATTATTATTATTATTTGGACAAGGTCTCATTTTGTAGTTAGGCTGGTTTTGAACTCCCTGTGTGGCCCAGGCTTGCTTTGAATTTGAGGCACTCCTCCTGCCTCAGTTTCCAAAGTGCTGGGATTATAGGTGTGTGCCACCACACCCAGTTTTTACCACTTTGTAGTTGTTGCCCAGCTCCACGCCCTGCTGCAGGACCCTCTGTTTGAGATTTTGCTAAGGTTTGCAGGGTTAGGGACAGGAGGATTGCTGAGTTCAAGGCTTGCCTGGGCTACACAGTGAGCTGAGGGCCAGCCTGAACTACAAAGTAAGACCCTGTCTCAAAAAAAAAAAAGGAATTAATGAAGAAGATGAGCTGTGACATTGTTCATCTCTTCAACAAATGTTTTCTAGCATCCTAGTTGAATGCAGTTAGTGTGCACACTTGGCCACTAGTTCAGGCTGGCTCTGAGCTCACTATGTAGCCCAGGCAAGCCTCGAACTCAGCAATCCTCCTGTCTCTGCCTCCCGAGTGCTGGGACCACAGGTGTGAGCCACCACACCCGGCAAAATAAAATATTTTAAAAGACCTTAAAGTGTAGCTTAGTAGTAGAGTGCTTGCTTGCCTACGATGTATGTGACCCTAAGTGTGATCCTAAGGACCTCAAAACAAACAAATACAGTGCACTTGACTTTGAGTAAGCACTGGCGGAACAGAGCAGCAGAATAAGCAGATTATGCTCCTGTGGAGATGGAATTTATTGATGATTTCTTTTTTATCGATGAATTTTTTTCTTGAATCTGATGGAAACTTTGAGTACTTTCCTTAGAGAAATATGCACATATAATAAATACCTTCCCAATTTTTCCCCTATCTAGTACTGGGGATCATACTCAGTGACACCATTGAGTTAAATCCCAGGTCCTTTTGGCCTTTTTTTTTTTTGAGACAGGGTCTTGCTTTGTAGTTCAGGCTGGCTCCAAGCTCTCTATGTAGGCCAGGCAAGCCTCGAACATAGCAGTCCTCCTGTCTCTGCCTCCCGAGTGCTGGGATTACAGGCATGAGCCACCACGCCTGGCACTGTGGTATGTGCTATTGATTGCTGGTGGGTGTGAGTCTCCAGGCCCAATATTGTATGTGGTTACCGGGGATCGAACTCAGGACCTTGCGCTTGCGAGGCAGGCGCCAGAACCACTGAGCTAACCCTCTGGCCCCCTTTTAGCCTTTTTTGAGGCAAGATCTGACTGTAGTTTAGGCTGCCCTTGAACTCACTGTGTAGTAGGGTGGCCTCAAATTTGAGACAGTCCTTTGGACTCAGCCTCCGGAGTGTTGGGATTACAGGTGTGTGCCACTATGTCCCACCTCAGTTTCCCATATTTTATCAGAAAGTAAAACCTAAAATTCCTGCCTCCTGAGAGCAACTTTTTTTTTTTTTTTTTTTTTTTTTTTTGAGACAGGGTCTCGCTTTGTAGTTCAGGCTGGCCCTCAGCTCACTGTGTAGCCCAGGCAAGCCTTGAGCTCAGCAATCCTCCTGTCTCTGCCTCCCAAGTGCTAGGATTACAGGCGTGAGCCACCACACCCAGCACTGTGGTATTGGTATTGATGGCTGTATGTGGTTACCAGGATCAAACTCAGGACCTTGTGCTTGCAAGGCAGGCACAAGAGAACCACTGAGCTAAATCTCCAGCCCTGAGAGCAACCTTTTGAAACGTATTTTAGGGACGTTCTGGGAAGTTAGTATCTTTCTTTGTCTTCTTAACTTTCTTGTTTGTTTGACAGAAACCATACTCAGGAGCTTTCTGTCTCCAAGAAACAGCCCGGGAAGGCAGCGGCATCTCTCCACCATGGTTCATGGCCTGTAGCCCCGCACCTCTCTCTGCTTCCTGCAGCCCCGTTGGGGGTTCTTCCCAGGTGCTGAGTGAAAGTGAAGAGGAGGAAGAAGGAGCTGTGCGGTGGGGGCGACAGGCACTGAGCAAGCAGACACTGTGCCAGCAGGACTTTGGGGACCTGGACTTGAATCTGATTGAGGAGAACTAAAACTGAGAGGCTACTTTCTGGGGCCACACAGACTGACTCTCTTATGGCTACTAACAAGTGTCGAGGTCCCAAGGCTAAGGGCCCAGCCTGGGAACGGGGGTGAGTGGAGGGCTCCGACTCAGGGCAGCCGGAAATCTTCTCGCTCCAGCAAGCTCGACCATGGCAAGATACTGGCCGGGACAAGATAAACAGAGCTGGTGGCGGGGGTGGGGGAGATGGCCCCAGAGCAGACCCCTCCCGTGGCGGCCCTGAGTGTGAGTATCCCTGCCCCTGAGAGAGCAATGGGCAGGAAAGGACGGGGTCTGCTGACTCCAGCTCGGGGAATTTCACTAGCCCCTTTGCTTCAAAGGGCACTTGTGTCTTAGAATTTGGCCAGGGTGGGGGTTCAGTCAGCCTCCTTGGAGAAACTGTGTGAGTGTGTGTGCGTGCGTGGGAGTGTACTTGTGGGAAGGTGTGTTTGCATAGCCTTAGGGGAAGAAGGCAGTTGCTCTTTAACAACAGAGCGTCATGATACTCCAAGATCTTGAGTTTTTACAGGATAGCAGGCTTGTTCAAGGAGCCAAGATGAGGGCTCCAAGTTTTCCTTTTTTCTAAGTAGCTCTGGAACCTGGCTTGTAGTCCATAGCATCACTGGCTCTAAAGGATTCTGTTTTGGGGTACAGCAGGGTCTTTTAATGGCTGTGACCTCTGCTAATGATCTTTTCTTCAGTCCCAACCTCTCCCCACTAGACATACCTAGTTTTGAGGGCTGCAGAGGGCTCACTCCATTTATGTTGAACTGGCCTTTTTTCTCCTCAGATTGTTAGGCTGTCTGCAACCTGCCTCTCTCGCTCTGAGTAGGTATGAGCACATCTGGGCAACCAAGACAAGGCTGAAGGGCTTCATTTCTCTTTTTTTCTTCAGTGATAGGACCTTTCTTATCTTCTGACCTTTCAGGTCAGATCAAGGGAGCAAAGCCCAGTCTCAGCCCGCATGTGTGGAGGCAGATTTGCAGCAAGTGCATTGGGCTTCAGTTCCCTACAGGCAGGGTGAGCTTGCCCCAGTGCTGCCCCTTGGAAGCAGGCTATAGGGAAGCCTGTTCTTTTTTTTTTTTTTTTGAGACAGGGTCTCGCTTTGTAGTTCAGGCTGGCTCTGAGCTCACTATGTAGCCCAGGCAAGCCTTGAACTCAGCAATCCTCCTGTCTCTGCCTCCCGAGTGCTGGGATGACAGGTGTGAGCCACCACGCCCGGCACTGTGGTATGTGGTATTGATTGCTGGTGGGCGTGAGTCTCCACGCCCAGCATTGTATGTGGTCACCGGGGATCGAACTCAGGACCTTGTGCTTGCGAGGCAGGCGCTGGAACCACTGAGCTAACCCTCCGGCCTGGGAAGCCTGTTCTTAAAAGATCCAGCCCCAGCTGCTTTTCAGACCTGCCTGAGCAAAAATAAAGGGGTGTTCAGCATGTAGCAGTTTGCTTGTCTTCCACTCCTGCCAGGAAATGTTTATTTGCCTCTAATTGGCCCTGAGAGACCAAGAGAGTTTGGGGCTTACTGAGGGATTGGCTGAGGATGTGTAAAGCAAAGGCTGTGAGGAGCAGCTGGGGGTTTATTATTCTTGGATTGAATTTCCGTTTTTGTTTCTCACCTACAACTTGAGCCAGGGCAGCGGGTCCCAGTGGCTGTAGTGTGGGTTTAAGTGATGAGTTTGAACTGTCCATACTTTGGTAGGGCTGGCACCAGTGGATATGCGTACTGAAACTCCTGCCACAGAATCCTGTGAGGCTTTGTCCAGATTTGGTTAGACCCAGCATGACCAGATTGGACCCGCCCTTCCTGTTTATTGCAAGAAGAGCATTTTTCTATTCAATTTTCGGCGTGTTTTAGGATCTAATTCCTCACATTAGGAATAAAGACCAAGGCCTTTGTTTTTTCTTCCTTGTGGAATTAAGCCTGACATTTTCTGCATTGCCCACATGTTGGAAAAGCAAGGCTCCAGCCTCCCTGCCCCCTACTCCAGAGGAAGTAGCCTTGCATCTTGAGCTTGTGTCCCTCAAAAGCTCTCCCCTTCCAGGGCTCCGCCCTGTCTCCTGGCTAGGTACCACATACTAATACTGGGCCACAGGGTCTCCAGGGCCCTGAGAGACGCTCTCTGGAGAATCCAGGGAAACTGAGCCCAGGAGTCACCCATCCTTACTTTTATTCCTCCCCTGGTTCTTCTCCCTCGTCAGGCCATAATTTCCCTGGTACCAGCTTCTTTTCCTCCTGGGGCATCCTCATCCCTGGGTTCTCTGCTGCAGGTTGGCTGTGCCAGCTTCCTTAACACCACTGGCTATGTTTATAGGGTCTCTACAGGGCCTAAGCTGAAGAAGTGAGGGCAGTGGTTCTGCCTTCATCCTGGCTCCCCCAGAACCCTAGCACATCATCCTTAGGGAAGAAGGCCTACAGTTGTCATGTTTTAATTCTGTTACTTTAAGTCTGGAAATCTAGTCAGAACTATCATCTTGCTTCCCAGTCTAAGCACCTGTGGTCCTGGAACAAGCCTTTTCCAGAAGTGGTTCATTTTGCTTCATACAGTAGATCTGTCCCAACAGTTTTGTGTAAGCCAAATGCTATTTTTCGATGCATTTGGACTGCTGACCATTTAAAAGCAACCTGTGATTGCTTCTTTTGTAAAGCAGGCAACTTCCTTCTACTTTAGTTGTTTGACTTTGGGTTTTCACATATTGGGCTTGCCCAGAGTAGAGCACGCCTCCAGGGCTTGTGGCTGATGCTGGGTAGACGTCTGCATCTGTGCTGTGTGTGTGGTGTGGCTGGCCGGTAGGTGAGCACCGCTTTGTGTGTGAGTGAAGCCACTCCCAGGCTGGTGCTCCCCTCCTGTGCTCGGTGACTGCCCAGTGGCAGCCCTAGCTGCCCTTCACTCCCACCTGCTGCCAAAGTCCCTGTGCTAATGGGATTACAAAAAAAAAGTGGAAAAAAATTTTCGTAAACTTTGTTTTATATTAAAAAAAATCCATAAGTCTGTGTGTGTTAAACATGAGGTTCTGCCTCTGTGGCTGTGTTTGAAAAAATAAAGTTTTATTAGAATAATCCATTTTCCCAAGCAACCTTGTGTACTATAGTGTCTTTTTCCTTTCTCTACAAAGAAGGGCAAGGAAAAGGCTAACATTCAGCCCTTTTATCTAAAACGGAGTTGGGCCTTCCACCACAGCAGATTTTACCCTACTTCCCAGGCTTCTGTTAAGACCTTAGTTATTTCTGATGGTCTGATTTTAGTCTCTTTTCCTCAGGTTTAACCTTTCCCTTCTTCCCTGCTGAATTCCAGTCTAAGTCAAATGTTAATACTTTTTTTTTTTTTCTTTTGAGACAAGATCTCCCTTTGTAGTTCAGGCTGGCCCTCAGTTCACTATGTAGCCCAGGCAAGCCTCAAACTCAGCAATCCTGTCTCTGCCTCCTGAGTGCTGGGATTACAGGTGTGAGCCACCATGCTTGGCACTGTGGTATGTGGTATTGATTGCTGGTGGGCGTGAGTCACCATGCCCAGCATTGTATGTGGTTACCAGGGATCGAACTCAGGACCTTGCGCTTACGAGGCAGGTGCCGGAACCACTGAGCTAAATCTCCGGCCCAATACTTTCTAATTCCTAGAGAAATGTTTGCTACAACCATCAGGAAGTTGTCTAAATTGGGCTGTAGGCTTTGGGTGGTAGGGATAAGGCAGGGTGGAAAAGAAGAATTTCTTAAGAGTTTTTCCTTGTTAAGGTCTTGGAGAGATGGAGATTTAGTCATCAGAATTTAGATTCAAAAGACCTAGGCAACTTATCCATCCTAAGAACTGTGCTTTTGGAAAACTGCTAGCAGCAAATCTCTTTTGTCTTGGGGGAGGGTATTTTCCCTAATGCTTCAATTTGGAGTATTTGCTGAAAGAAACTATGTGGCTCAAGTCTTCAGGCTTTTCTAACTTTTCTTCTCCCTCCGTTAGCATTCTTCCAATGTGTGTGAGTGAAATGTAGTTGCTTAGAGATCCAGGCAAGAGCCTCTGTCCCTAAGGCTTAGCTTTTCTTTACTAGTGGTGGTGCTGACTTGCCAGGCAGCAAAAAGAGTCAAGTTATTTAGCCTACGTCCTACTTTCCTGCTTCACATTAGTGGCACTTATTATTGAATACCAATGCAGTGTTCAGGAAGATAGGATTGGCTTAACTACCTGGAGTGGGAACTTTGTGAAGGTGAAAATACACCCTAGAAGGAAAGAGTAGTTACCTGCTCTGGAAAGAAAAGAGGTGCTGTCGAGGTAGGTAGGGTAGTGGTATATGGTTAAGGTTAGGATTACAATTAAAAACAAAAAGCCCAATTCAGGGCAGAAAGCCCAGAGTCTTCACACTGAGCTATTGTGTGGCTTTTTAAAATGTTGGGACAGGATCTTGCTAAGTTGCTTGGACTAGGCTTGAATTTATGATCCTCCTGCTTCAGCATCCCACAGTATTGGGATTATAGGTGTACCCATGGGTTTTTCCTTTTTTGACACTAGACTGTGTTATACTAGCCTTGAACTCATGTAGCCCACGCTGGCCTCAAACATTCCCCTGCCTCAGCCTCTCAGAATGCTAGGAGGTATGTGCCACTATTACTGCCAAATGTGAACATTGGAAAAGACTTTGCTCCTTTTTAGAAGTTCATACTTGGGTGTTTTTGTTGTGTTGTTCTTGCTGGGGACCAAACCTAAGTTCTTTCACATACTAGGCAAATACTCTCCTACTGAACTACATATTCAGTCTTATAGTTGGGCTTTTCTTTTTTTCTTCTGTTTATTTTCAGGGCAGCCATGTGAGGTATTTTACATTCCTGAAGTCCTGCTAGTATAGGAAAGAATGTAAACTCCGTGTGGGCAAGGGCTTTGTTTTAGTCATATTCTTAAGTCTTTGGAAAGTTCCTGGCACATGAAAAGTGCCGGCCATATTTGTGGAATGAACTTCCTTTTTGTTCTTTCCATTTCTGAATTTACTTTCTGTCTTTGGTGCTGCAAGAAGTGAGTTGTAAATACTGGGGCAGTAAAGATTTATATGAGAGAAAATCCCAATAGTTAATTTTTCTCTTGCCAATTATGATTTATGGGCCATGTGCTTCTTCCACAATGCTGAAGATTGAACCAAGGGAATTGTATGTGCCAGCGAGTGCTCTACTACTGAGCTACAACCTCATCCAGCCATGTGAATCAAGTGTCTTTCACCCCAGAAAAATTATCCGAGTCATGCCTGAGGTTGGCTGTGAGAGATGGAAGTTACAAGGAGCAGGGAAGGAATGGTCCCTGTCGTTGCACAGGTTAGTTCTAGAAGGACTTTCTTAGATAATTTGTACTTTAAAATCTTGACCCCCCCCCCAGCCTTTGTACCAAAAAAGTAGGTCAACAATGTAGACAAAGTAATGGAGAACAGATAATTGGGCAGCACAGATACGTTAGGAAAAGAACCACCTGTATCTCTTAGCTGTCTGTAGGGAAGACTGGTGAAAGTATTAGCCACTTTTAGAGCAATTGTCGGGCTTATTGCTAGACTATCTTACCACTTTGATTCAGGTACATATCTACTCGGTCTCTGCATCCATGAGACCAGGAAATGTGCCAGTTTGACTTTAACAACATTAAGTGATATTTCCCATTAAATGTTGTAAACAGCAATCTAGTCAAAAATCATAGGGTGTCTACAGACTTCTTCTCTAGTCAGGACCAATCAGTATCTTGCCCTTGTAATAGATGACTTTTTGAGACAGGGTCTTGCTGTGTAATTAAGGCCAGTCTTGAACTATGTAACCTAGCTTGGCCTCAAACTTGCAGCAGTCCTGCCTCAGCCTCCCAAGTGTAGGATTACATGAATTTAGATAGGTGTTGTGGGACTCTTTGCCGTCAGTCCCAGTAGTTCCGTAGTGAGATGAAGTGCTACTGAACCAGGGAAGTGAGTCCTTTTGTTACAGTCCCTTTCTTATTTCCATAAAAGTGGAGTTCATTGGGCTTAATACCATTGGGAAACTTAGAAGGGGCAAGAAGCTCTATGGGTTTAAGGAAAAACACCAAGATTGGCCTTCATCCAATAGGAAGACTGGTATTATCACGTCCAATGCATCCAATGCATTGGCCAATTAGAAACATAAAGTAACTGACCTGTAGAATGGGATGGAGTCATATTAAGGTCCAATGAAAATAGGAAGATGTTGTTTACTATAGGCTGGTGGGAACATTTCCTAAAAAATGATAGGGAGAATAGTCATATTTTCAGGATAGGAATGGTGTATCAAAAACATTTAACTTCTTAGCTCAAAACACTCACCTTTTAGGTACCTGGCCCCTCACCCTCCCTCCCCATTAAATGTCTTTTAGTGTTCAAAAAAGGATAAATTAAAAACTGTTAGACTGTGCTCAGATTTGGGACTTCCTGAAGGGAGATTGACCAGGTATGGTGCCTTGGGGACTGCTCACTTCGTCCCCCTCGGGCCAAATCTGCAATTCCCCTCCCAGCCGCAGGGGGCACTGCAGGTCCCGGGGAGATTGGGGCGGAGCGCTGGAGGGCCCTGGAGCTGCTGTCCCGCTCCGAAGCGCGGGGGGCGCTGTGCGGAATTCGGGCTGCGGCTCCGCTCCCGGCCACTGGGGGCGCTGCGCGGCGCCGGTGGTTGGTGGTGGCTGGTGGGGGGGTGGGGGGGAGCGGCGGCCGCGGGTGGTGCGGAGGGAGGCCTTGCGGGCGGATCGGGCGCTCGGTGGTGGCGGTGGTGGGAGGCGTCGGGCGGGAGCGCGGGTCCGGCCGGCCCTGGCGATGGCGGACGCCGCGGCCTCTCCGGTGGGCAAGCGGCTGCTGCTTCTGTTCGCGGACACCGCGGCCTCAGCTTCAGCCTCGGCCCCGGCGGTGGCGGCGGTGGCGGCGGCGGGCGGAGATCCGGGGCCTGCGCTGCGCACTCGAGCCTGGCGGGCCGGCACGGTGCGGGCCATGAGCGGGGCGGTGCCCCAGGACCTAGCGGTGAGTGGCGGCCGTGGCGGGCACTCGAGGCCGGGGCTGCAGGGCCTGTCTGTGGGCGGCCTCCCCGGGGGCCTTTGTGAGGGGGCGGTGGGGTAGGGGTGACCCAGTTCAGCGTCCCCGGATCTCTTCAGCGCCCCCCGCAGGCACCTGGGCACCCCGAGTTCTGGCCGGCATGGCTTCCGCGTCGGGGTGCGCGCCCCAATGAACCCTCGGGGGGTGGCCAGGGCGCCGGGATCTGCAGCTCACAGCCTGCAGGCCCCGCCTCCTGGGCGACCCTTCTCTCGGCGTCCTTGCTACACGCCCTGCGCGCTGGCTCTCGAGTCCTGAGTGCCCGGGCGGCCCCGCGCGAGGCGCGGGTCTGTTGTCCCTGCTCTCTCCCGGGACTCCTGTGCTCCGCTGCCTTTCTCCGGATCCCGACGTGGGCAGTGGTGGCAGGCTCTGCCTGCAGTTGGAGCTGCTCGGGACTTTTTTTTTTTTTTTTAATCTGGCAGTTACTTCCTCGTCTGAACCGGGCTCGTCGGCCTTGCCCTCTCCAGAAAGGCCAACTCTCAGAAATGTCCCGAGCTCCTTTCTTTCTGTGTTTCTGGGTGACAGGAGCTGCCGTTGTGGCTTTTTGATAAGTTTGAGACCTGTCCTGTGAGCCGAATGGGCTTCTGGGTGGTGATTTTTTGCTCTTCACTCTGCTACTCCCCCCCCCCTTCCTCCAAGCCTTGGGAGAAAGGTTTTGTTTTGAAACTTTGTGTTGGGTTTCGGCCGCTGTTGCCTGCTTGCCTTAGAGTATTTTGTGGTTCAAATTGTTCAGTAATAGAATTTAACTACTTTTCAGGACTATGATGTGTTATTTTTGTTACGGCGGCGGCAAAATGCTCTGAGATTGGGCAAACCACTTCAGTTCCTCATTCTGAGAGCGGCCCTAGCTTCTCTGGTGAGATGAGACTATGAAAAATAGGGGGCAATGAGTATTTTGGAATGTAATTCCAGCAGGCAGACGGTCGATCTTCTTGATGAACTTGCTCGTTTTATTCTCTCTGAACAGGAACGCATTTTGTGAGATTTGGAAGTACTGTGGGTTTCTGGTGTTAGTCTTTCTTCCTATTGATCAGCCGTATTAGACTGTCTTTCTTTGCCCTGATATCCAAGCTGTATGGTTTGTTTGGCTTGCGGCTGGCTTAGGTTTTGCTCTGCTGCTTGAGTTGATTTGCTTTGATCTTTCTCCGTGGTCTTTGAGAAAGGCTGCTAGAGTAGTTAGGAGGCTTCCATGGGGAGAATTTGTAAAATTTAAAGAGGTAGGAATGATGATTAAGAGGGGGATTTGTCCTGAAATTCCTCTATGCTTTCTTTAGAAGATGGCTGAGACAATATAAAGGTGTCCTTAGATCCAGAAATTCACCTTTGGAAGCAAAGCACACTTGAGGTCCACTTACAGATGCATACCTTTGACCTATGGCATGGTCTACCCTAGCTTTTCAGATGGGGTTGTATTTTCTAGTTCTTCCTACCCTTGTTTCCTCCATCAGATGAATCGCTAACGAGCTCTGCACCTGAAATGGCTACCCATTCACTTTGTTGTTTGCTGGGCTCCCTAAGGGCAGAGGCTTTTGAAGCTTACTGAGATACTGGACACCTGAGCTAAAGACTGAATAATTTTACAGCTGGCCCCAAGGAACAGTGTTCTCAAACCAAGTAGATGTTGCAGTGATTCTTGGAAATGAAAGCAAGGGGTTTTTAGAATTGTGTTGAGGTCTTGCATGAGGCTATAAATATAGAAGCAAGGGCACGTCTGGATTTTGAGAACAAATTTGTGTTTGTCTTGTACGTATATGCAAGGACGTAGATGAGAAAACAGCCACAACAAAACTGAGTGCTTAGGGTTTTTTTTTTTAAATCAACTTGCAAATTGCCATTGTTGTTTTGGGGTCTGTTAATGACAGTGACTAGCATAGTATCAGAACTGGACCTTTTGTTTTCTTTTTTCACTGAAAAGATTTCCTTTGGACTCTGGGCTTGTGGACCTTTCTAATTTGCACCACACACTGTAGTAAACACAACTATCTTCCAATCAAAAGTGTTCTTCCTGTACTCAAGGGTGGAGTTTGTGAGTAGCTGGCTTGTGATTGGGCAGATTTTCTTTCTGTTATGTTTAAGATGTTTTCAGGCATGCTTGGTTTTGAGTAATGCAGAGCAGGGCGCCCCCTGTTAAAGATGAGTAATTGAGGGTTGGATGAAAGAGTTTCTGAAGTGACTGAAAACACACGTCTCAATTTTAGGCCCCATTATTCTCTTTGTAAATACTTTTTCATCCAGAAGTCCTTCATAATACAACATTGATAGCATTTAATGAAACTTTTTTTTCTGATGATCAAAACCAAAATCATGTGCTGCCTTAAGACGTGATGTGATGAAAGGAAAACAAAAGTCAGTGTTGTTGGTTGGGAGTTTTATTGATAAAAGGCCTTATAGGTGGGCTTCTTTACCTCTCAGCTACGAGAGTCTCTGGCTGGTAAACTGTTGATGTTTTTAGCCACAATAGAAAAGCAACCCCCATCTCTCACATATTAGCTTTGTCTTTCAAAATAGACTTTATTTTTTTAAACATTCTGTTGCAAAATTTCCTTAATAGATTTTTATGCAGTTATCTGTAGTCTTTTTTCTATCTCAGTTATCCTTTGTGTTCTTAAATCTTTATTGGTCCGTGTGAGTTGCAGAGACCTTTGGACTTCAACTGTGTTCATATAGTAGATAAATACAGATAAAACGAAAACACCTTTTCTTTTTTTTGTTATAAAAGCAAAACTTGCTACTTGCAGAATGTCAGTTATGTGCATGGTAGTCTCCATCCTCTACCAGTTTGACTCACTTTAAAAAGTGTTTTTTTTTTTTGGTTCATCTTTATACTTGTACAAAAAAAATGAAAGAATACAACTATATACAAAGGATTCCTTTTTAAAAGTAAATTATATATTATTGTGCATTATCTGGAGCCTGCTGATTTTTTTTTTTTTTTTTTACCCCTTTGGTTTTTTTGTTTTTTTATCCTTTCAGATAGGGTCTGCCCTATGTAGTTTGGGCTGGCCTTGAACTCTGTGTAGCCCAAGGTGACCTTGAACTTCTGGTGATCTTGTCAACCGTCCCCATTGCTGGGATTACAGGCATGCACCATCATACCTGGCTGGCTTGCTTGCTTTTCTTTCTTTCTTTCTTTCTTTTGCTTAATTTTAGTTTGATTTTTTTTTTTTGAGATAAGGATTCCCTGTGTAATTCATTTTACCTTGAACTATGCAGCCCAAACCAACCATAAACTCCCAAGTACTGGGATTACCAGGTGTGTTCCACCATGGTGGCCTTTTTTCACTCTTTTTTTCCCAATATTATACTAGCTATGATACAGAGATGAGGCATGCCTGTTAATCCCAGCTACTCAAGAGGCTAAGGCACGAGCATGGCGATCATGCGGGTTTGAGGCCAGCCTGAGCACCGTCTCAAAATAAAAAGAATTGGGGATATAGCTTAATGATAAGAGTAGCATGCCTGAAGCACTGGGTTCAATCCCCAGTACTGCAAAATAAACAAATAGTAAACACATACAGAATACTACCCTTCGGTTATAAATGTCTTCCCTCCCCATCTTCATGCTGAGATGGAACCTAGGACTTAATATACGCTAAACAAGTACTACAAGTAAAACTTAACTACAGCCTCTCTTTCCCACCTCACACCCTAGTACCATATTGAACCCAGGGTGTTTCCAGTTGAGCTGCGTTTTTGTTTTTTATTATTTTGAGCAAGGTTTTACCCTAATTACTAAATTGCTAAGACTTAGCTTGAGGTTTTTTTTTTTTTTTTTTTTGAGACAGGATCTCGCTTTGTAGTTCAGGCTGGCTCTGAGCTCACTATGTAGCCTAAGCAAGCTTCAAACTCAGCAATCCTCCTGTCTCTGCCTCCCGAGTGCTGGGATTACAGGCGTGAGCCACCAGCCCGGCATTGTGGTATGCGGTATTGATTGTTGGTGGGCGTGAGTCTCCATGCCCAGCATTGTTTGTGGTTACCAGGGATCAACTCAGGACCTTGCACTTGTGAGACAGGCACCGGAACCACTGAGCTAAATATCCGGCCCCTTGGCTTGAGTTTTTAACCCTCCTGACTCAGCCTCCCATAGTTCTGGGATTATATTCCAAACATTTCTAGATCCAGCCTGTTTTTTTCATTTTTGTACCCATTTTATATTCCATAAAATGCATATACCACAATTTATTTACTCATTTCTTTTGTCAGGTTATTTAAAGGTTTTTTGGCTCTAAATACAATACTACCAAGTACAAGGTCCTGACTTTATTGGGAGCACAATGGATGGACAGTGCTACTATTATTATGCTTATACATGTATTTTTATGTAATATAATGCAGGTTTCATTTCTGTATTTTAGCCATTGAGAACTAGGATCATTAGGTCAAATGCATTTGTTATGTCATTGGGTAGTGCTGGGTTATTTTCAGTAAAGTCACCAGTGGGGTATGTAGTATTCGTTTTTCTTCACCCTTGCCATCAGTGGTGCCATTCAGTTTTTCACTTATGACAGCCTGATAGGTGAAAAATAGTAGGCAGCATTTTCATAGTTTACAGATATTTTATTGGTGCATAACTGACTTGTTTAAATTTTTTATATTATATATTTTTATTTTATATTTATATATTATATATATATATCACCCATTTGAGAAAATGTGAGTTGTTGTCTCACTTTATACAGATTCTGTGTGTAAAAATTAATTCTTTTAGCTGTGAAGTGTGTTGCAATAATTTCCCTTATTTGTCTTTTTTAGGGAGTACCAGGGTTTAAACTCAGGACCTTGTGCTTGCAAAGCAGGCATGGTGTCACTGAGCTAAATTCCTGGCCCTCTTATTTGTCTTTTATTTTCTTTATGAGTTGTTTTACATAAAAATAATTTTTTGTTATCAAAATTATGAGACCTTTAATAGCTTCTGGATTTATTTGCTTTGAAAGAACTTCCCCATCATAAGTTTTTATTTTTATTCTCTAACACTTTCATTTTTTACCTTTGGATCTTCTGTCCATCTGGAATTTATTTTACTTGGCTTGAAAAATGGGGAAGTCTAACTTTTTTCTCTTAGTAGCCAATTGTGGCAGTAACAATTTTATTAAATAAACTTATTTTCTTGAAGTATGGTAGAAGTAAATGGTGCTATAAGTGTAACATTGATTTGAATGTGTAATAAAGCTATTTCAAGCTATCTAGAATTTGCAAGAGGAGTGAAAGCATATTTGCTGTAGGGTTTTTTTTTTTTTTTTTTTTTTTGAGACAGGGTCTCGCTTTGTAGTTGAGGCTGGCTCTGAGCTCACTATGTAGCCTAGGCAAGCTTCGAACTCAGCAATCCTGTCTCTGCCTCCCCAGTGCTGGGATTATAGGCGTGAGCCACCACGCCCGGTTGTAGTTTTTTTTTTATCCCTTAATCTTTCATCTCTGTTCAGGTAAAGATGGACTCTAAAATATTCCTTTCCTTTGATTAGAGGTAATGTAATAATTGTAGCAGTGTCTAGGCTAGTACTGTGTTGCTTCTATCTGGAAGTCTTCCAAGAGGAATGAAAGTGTATCTGCCTTGTTTTTTTACACCAACCTTTTTTTTTGCCTCAGAGTAGGATAGATGGACTTTTAAAATACTTTTCCACTTTGTTTTTAGATAATATATTTATAGTCGGGTCCTGCATACTACCATATTTCTACCATACTGTTATTATTTATTCTCGACCCATGTTCAAATCTAGAATTTCACCCCTAATTGAAATGGAGTAAGTAGCTTTTAAAATGTTCATTCCCAAGTGTCTTTTTATAATTTCAAAAGTTAAATAAAAATGGGCTGGAGATTTAGCTCAGTGGTTCTGGCACGTCCCTAGGAAGTGCAAGGTCCCTGGTTTGTTCTGGTAACCACATACAGCAATACCAGGTTTGGTGACTGGCACCCACTAGCAATCAGTACCACCTACCACAATACCAGGCATGGTGGCCCATACCTGCAATCCCAGCACTTGATTGCTGAGTTCAAGGCTTGCCTGGGCTACATAGTGAGCTCAAGGCCAGCCTGAACTACAAAGCAAGACCCTCTCTCTCAAAAAAAGAAAAGTTAAAGCTGGGCGTGGTGGCTCATGTCTGTAATCCCAGCACTCAGGAGGCAGAGGCAGGAGGATTGCTGAGTTCAAGGCTTGCCTAAGCTCAGAGCCATCCTGAACTACAAAGCAAGACCCTGTCTCAAAAAAAAAAAAGTTAAGTAAAAATATGAGATATATTGTGATCATGATAGTTTATGCTCTGTCCATTGGATTTGTTTTTGTAGATCAGTGAATGGTTTAGAAAACTTTAAATAAAAATGAGGGGCCGGAGGGTTAGCTCAGTGGCTCTGGCGCCTGCTTTGCAAGCACAAGGTCCTGAGTTCGATCCCTGGTTACCACATATAATGCTGGGCGTGGAAACACGCCCACCAACAATCAACACCGCATACCACAATGCCGGACGTGGTGGCTCACGCCTGTCATCCCAGCACTCGGGAGGCAGAGACAAGAGAATTGCTGAGTTCGCGGCGGCTTGCCTGGGCACCATAGTGAGCTCAGGGCCAGCCTGAATTACAAAGCGAGACCCTGTCTCAAAAAGCAAAAAAAAAAAAAAAAAAAAAAAAAAGAAATTGTACTTACTTGATAACAAGTAGCTTGATACTGTTTAATTATCCAGCACATTTGTTATCCTAATTCTCCTCTTATAGTGGCAGATCTGTATTTGAAACACTGAGCCAGTGTTGAGTTTTTCAGTCACTCAAGTGTTTTAGATAATTCTTTTTATTTGTTGTGAGAGAAATGGCTCACTGTGTTATTAAATTGAACACCTGAGCACAAATCATCCTCCTGTCTCAAGCCTGCAGAGTAGTTTACATGCACACATTATTGCTCCCAGGTTACTTCCATCTTTTCCTAAAAGTAGGTGATAGTTTGTGTAGGTAGTTTTTTTTTTGGCTTTTTGGAGACAGGGTCTCGCTTTGTAGTTCAGG